>QKWP01002841.1:21657-38836 GCA_003550325.1 Gigaspora rosea | reverse complement strand
ACTTCTAATACAAGTCTTAATTTTTACAAGTAAATCATATAAAGTCAAATAATGAAAGTTGTCATCCTTTATATAAACTACAATATTGTATTAGAAACTATATTTTTAAAACCAATATTTAAAGAATTCGCCAAGATATTGTAAAATATTTTTTTGGTTAAAAAATTTTCTTTAAAATTTAATATATTCAGCTTATAAGCAACATAAACTTTTTGTCTTATAATATAAATTTAAATAATTCAAAAATATTATCCTTGATATTATAATACCAAATTTTATTTAAATATTTTAAATGATTAAAAAAATAGATCAGAGGTATATTTATAGTAAGTTTACAGGCAAATTTGTCTGCAAAGTTGTACAAACTAAGGGATAGAAATAAAAAAAGTAAAAAAAATTATTATTTTATTCGTGATGACCAGCATCTTCAGAATAAGATTGTGTTGGTGGGAGGCTTGAAAATGAGGAAGGAGGCAGATTATCCTGGCTTGTGGGATGCGGATTATCTTGGCTTTGTGTGAGATCTTGCAAATATTCTTGATATAATTTGGATGTATGTGAATGGTGGGGAGAATCATGGACGGAACCAGGGCTTAGTACAACTCGTTTGCCCTTTTTAGTAGTGCAGGATGTGGTGGGAGCCCTCTTACGTTTTCGACCCCGCTTACTAGATGATGCTTCGACTTGTTCATCTTTCATTAAAGAATCCTCATCATTAGTAGCAGGGGGGAGACAAGCAGTGCCAGCTATTAACTTATCCTTATTTAATTAAATTTACAAATATTAGAATTATTTTATGTATATTTAAATAATTTAAATATAATTAATTATATATTACTTACTATGTTTTTATTTAATCTATTTTTAATTATTTCATCGCTCATAGTGAGCTTTTCATAATGATCGTGTAGCAATATTTGGCATACTGTTATTGTGTATGCCAATTGCATATTGGTGGGTGTAGAAGCTGGCCATGCCCTCGCAAGTATGCGCGTAAAATATGACTCGTCGGCATTATTTTCATCTATGGGCTTAAAAAGCTTTTTATAGCATAATTTGGTTTTAGCAGTTTTCTTCCAGTCCGTAATAGTTTGAAGCGTGGTGTTTGTGTTTATTGGGTCTAAGAGGGTCTCACCAAAAACGGCAAAAACTGATTCCTTTATTTTCGAGGAAACTCGACTTCGGCAAGTTCAATGCTGAGATAGGAGCTAAAAAATAAATTTATGCGAATAAATTTAAAACAGTTTGAATTAGTTCAAAATACATTTATATTTTAAGAAACATATTTAAAAAAATGAAAATGCAATAATTTAACACAATGCGACTATAATCGAATTTATGAAAAATTTTACAGGTTTTGCAAGTTTATCTTCATAATATGTATTCCAATTTCTATTATCCATTCCTTCGTAAAATTCTGATTCATTTTCTAGAAGGTATTCCTCAGTTTCAGTTTTATATTGATCCTCCTTAGGATAAATATGGTTTGCAATTAGCCATCTAGCTATTGCTGTACAAGTTTGCTATTATAAAATAAAATATTATTAACTTAGATTAAATTAATTATAAACATTTTATATAACTGATAAAAATAATAATTACTTTAATGAATTTTGTTTCATTCAAAAGGTTAAGACCTTCCGACATATGACTATCCATTTTCGAAATCTTTTGCTCCAATCTATTAACTTTTTCGGATAGCCAGTAAGCATATCCTTAATTTCGGCCAAAGTAATTTAATCTTAAATTATTTTAAATATTTTTTTTTTAAAGAGAGATCTATCTTCTAATACTTTATTAGATTTATAAATTATACATATATTTGTTACATATAGGAATATACTAATCTATTATGAAGTAGAGGTAAGAGCTACTTTACTCTCGTCCTAATTCTTTACTAGAATGGCCGTAGACCTCTAGATTTTGAGTATGTAGTTAGGACGAAGATTGTTTGTGGCAATAAGTTTATCTATTGCAGTATTTATGTGGTTTGGGGTTGGTGGGAGTGTTTTAGCATCGTTGGAGATAAGAGTGGAGGGGGAGGAGGGACTACTTCTGTGTGTCGAGACATGTGAGAAGGGATCCATATTTTCTTATAGATGAATTCGGCGATGTTGTGGTGGGGTAGGGGTGTTAGTTTGTTCTTCAGGTATAGGAAAGCAAAAGGGGCTAGTGTTCTTCTTGTGATTATTCCAAGTGGAATTTTCTTTGAGATATGTAATTCGAGATAGGATTGAACGAAGGTTTCAGGGTTTTCTAATGGTTTTTCTTCTTTCCTTACAGATTCAATTAAGATTCTTCTAAGTTCTGTTTTGAAGTTGGAGGGGTTAGAGATGCAGGTTAGTAGATGGGAGTAGTCTTCAGGTCCTGAGTAGCATCTTGGGCATAGGTAGTTTGGATGGTTTTTAGGGTTACGAAGGTGTAGGAGGAGTGAAGTGGGTAATTCTTCTGCGAGTAGTTTCACTTTGAAGTTTTTCAAGTTGGATAGTGCCGGGTTGGTGTATAACGCTTTTGGTTTATCATTGTATGATATAGTCGCTAAGATGGCATCCCAGTTGATATCGTCTAGGTGGTTTTCTATAGATTTATTCTTTGTTGGTTATGCCATCGTATAAGGTTGGTAGTTTGGTGTATAAGTTTGATTGTTGATTTTAATGAGTGAGTGATAGCAAGGTCGTTCAAGAGAGGTGTATAGCGGTTGTATAGGAAATTCTGTGGGGTTGTATTAAGTTGGTGTAGAAGGAGAGGGTCGACTATAGTTAATTCCTTGTTGTATATGATGTTGATTTTCCTTTCACCGATTATTGCTGCGGTCATGTGTAGTAGGAGAGGCCATTGTGTTTGATCTAGTCATAAATGTTGTAGGAAGTGGGTATCAGTAGCTTGTGTTATGGTAGTATGTAGGGAGGAATTATTAGTAATTATTTCTAGTTTTGCGTGGTTGTGGGTAGTAGAAACTATAAAGGTTAGTAGGGTTAGGAGAGTAGTAATTTTCGAGGGCCAGGTATTGTTGTAGCAGCTTATTATGGGCCCATTTGTTCCAATTCGACCAGTGGCGATAATTTTTTGTTGATTAGGCGATTGAAGTTTTTTTGAGATGAGATATAGTGTTAGAATTTTTTTTCTTAAAATTGTTAGATACTAGTGTTTCTCATATTTCTGTTGGTGGTTCATCAAATGCCATGAGGGGTCTTTGTATTCTAGTAAGTCATGTATCGGTTATTGTTGTTTTCTGTCGATGTAATTGTTGTAGTGATCGCTTGATATCTTTTATGTTTGCATGTATTGTAAGTTTACAATTGACTTGTAGATTATGAATGTATACTTTGTCTAATAGTAAGTAGCAAGATCGGTGTCATGAGCTTCTGTTTGGGAGTGAACATCCCGCGCAGGCGTTTAATATATTTGGTTTTCTTGATATAGGAAGTGTTTGCCGTATATTGTTTTTTGATTTGGGTTAAAGATCCTAGCTATTTTACCATTGTAGGTTAGAACCCATCCTTTCTTTTTTGGTAACCAAGGAGGAGTTAGAAAGGGGTTTAAGTTGTTTATGTTTAAGGTAGGTGTTGCGGAGGAAGTAATTAGATCTTGCATTAGATGGAACCACTTTGGTGTTCTTCCACAAGGTATTTTACTGATGTTGTGGTGGAGGGTCATCCAATCAAGTAAGTTGTTGTTTGTCGAATCGAGAAATTGTTCTGTGCTATATTATAATGATTTAGCATTTCTTTTAGGTAGGTACATTTAGGGTGTGTAAGTATGAGTGGGTTGAGAGAGGTTTCACGAAGTATAGTGGGTATAGGCCAGTTGTTGAGTGGTCGGGTAAATTTTAAGTTTAGCTTGTGGATTGCTATTACTGATTGACCAGTGTGAGTTAGGTATTCTCGGTGTGTGAGGGCTGGCAGTTCCTTTAAGATTAATTTATTTGTATTTGCAGCATTCTGTATTTGTTGGATACGAATTTTTATATATGAGTTATCAAAGCTGTGATGGTTTAGACCACACTGTAGATTTGTTATAAGAGTAGTCAATTGCACTTGTTCTATGTTGGTCACAGCATATATTGCATTGCAATTCAGGAAGGAGTTGGGTACACCTCGGGCTATTCTCATTTTCGATCTGATGGTTTTTGTTATTGTTTTATTGATAGAGGTAAGTTGTGAAGTGTTTAGGTAAGAGGAGAGGATACAGTATTGAAATCTAGGTATGATGACATGGTTGTAGATGTAGATGGCTTGTTTTTCAGTTATTTTGGCATAATGCAGTTTTCTTAGATTAGTTTTGATCTCTAATATTTGAGTTTTTGGACATGGTTAGGGGTCTTGTTGGTTGTATACCAGGCGCCCAGGTATTTAATAGTGATACTTTTAGGGAGAGCAGTGATCGTCATGCCGTCAAAGCAGACGGATTGTGGGAAAAGCGTGGAGTTAGTAATTAAAAAGGATTTGAAAGGATTGACTTTTATGTTGTTCAGTTTGTAAAAGCTAGTTGCGAGATCTAGGATTTCTGTGAGGGTTTGTTTATTAGGGGTGAACCAGAGAGAGTCGTCCATGTATGCCATTACTAATGAGTTGATTAGTTTAGGTGGGTTAGTCTGGATAATACTGGAATAACCAGTAAATTTCTTGTGGATGGTTGAGATAAGGAGATCGTAATATATTTTCTATAGCAGGGGGGAGAAGGTTTCTCCCTGGTCAATTCTATCTATTACTGAGTAAGGTTCTGTAAAACCGAGGTTAGTAATAACTTGGTTGGTTCAGTTGGATAGTATGTAGACTAGGAGGTCAATTATTATTTCTAGAATTTTAATTCGGCGAAGTGCTTTGGCTAGTGTGTCGATGTGGACTGAGTCGAAAGCTTTTGACATGTCCTGTGAAAGTGCCCAAATTTCCTTTTGATTGATGGAAGCATCCTCAAGAATTTGTGTCAATTGTGAAACTAGTGTTAGTATAGATTGATGAGGAAAGGCTGCAAAGTTCATTGGAGAGAATATCTCGCGCCTCATTATAGTTGAAGTTAATCTGGTAGTTAAAATTTTTGTAAAGCTTTTCCAGGTGTGATTCGATTAACGTGATGGGTCACGTGGTGCTGAGATTATATTTTTACTCTGGTTTTTTTGGTATTGGCCAAATATTCACTTTTAGCCATTGTTGTAGTACCTGTTTTAGATGTATGCAGTTGTTAAAGATTTTTAGTAGAGGGAATAGTGTTAGGTCAGAGAGTTGTTGTAGAATTACATTAGAAATAGCTAGCAGTCCAGTTGCTTTATTTTTAGGAGCGTTGTTTATGGTTTCTTTTAATTCATCGAGTGTAATGGAATCCGTTAGGGTGTCGTAGATTGAGGGGTTGATCTCAGCTATGGGTGAGTAGGCTTCTTCCCAGTCCTTCTCACATTGTGAGTTTCGTGGGTTTGATTCTGTCCAAGTTTTGAAATGTGATTTGACATGTGTTTTTATTTTAGATTCGATCAGGGAGGATTATTTTGTTTGTGCGCACTGGTTCTGGTCTTCATTTCAGGATGCTGTCAAGCATTCTGGTCGTATTTTCTTTGAAGTCATTATAACGTCTATTAACGTAGTAGTCGATTTTTTTGCTTTGTTCTTGCGATTTTTCTAGATTACGGGCAGTAGTGCTTATATTCATAAATCCTCACATATATTCGAATATTCATAATTAATTTATTAATATATTCGAATATATTTTTGAATATTCATAAATATTATGAATATTCGTAAATATTATGAATATTCGTAAATATTATGAATATTCGTAAATATTATGAATATTCGTAAATATTATGAATATTCGTAAATATTATGAATATTCGTAAATATTATGAATATTCATAAATATTATGAATATTCATAAATATTTTAATATTTATAAATATAATAAATGAATATTATTAATGAATATTATAAATAAATATTATGAATATACATAAATATTATGAATATTCGCAAATATTATAAATATTCATGAATAGGCTTAAGCTCAGCTTGGCTTAAAAACCGAGCCGAACTGCTTGACCTGATCACGTGACCTGGATTCCAAGCCGAGCAGTTTAAGAAATTAATTAAGTCATAAACCTGTGTTACGCCCAGAATTGAGAGTGATATGCAATATCACGACGTCTAATTTTGTTTATTTTTCACAATGGATTCGTCACGTACCTGATAGCATTTTTCATTTTTTTCGTAGGATTTTTTATTGGGTTGATTAAATGATAATCACTGATCGTCAAAGACGATAGCGAAATAATTTTTGGCTAACCGATGACCGGATAACCTGATAATTCGTTATATGATGCTTGTAAACTTTTGTTTTCTTAATTAATGCGAGTCAATTGCTTGTCAATGTATATCGAATGTTTCGATAGATGATATTTACTATACTAGCTGACAAGATATTTGAGATATTTATTAACGAATGTATTCTGTCGATAAATAAGTTTCAAGGAAAGACCTTTTACTTAACTGTTTTTTTTACACATTTAAATTTTAATTAGAACAATCTTTAAATGAAATTTTAACGAACGATCACAACATTTCCATTAAAATTTTCGACCATATGATGAGTTAGTAGAACAATGTCACGGATTATGTGACGGGAATTACTATAGAATGAGATTTTTTTAAATCAGGATGGACAATTATTCGACAAATAACAATGTCGGGGTAAATGGATAACTTATTATGTGAGAAGATAGATAAGCTTCATTAAGATATCGATTATATAATTATGCAAGGCAAATAATAATTAATTATTTTTCCGCTAGAAGGAATCTATAAAAATAAATAAACAATAAATCAAATAGCTAAACAAGAATTACAATAAACAAATTAAACAAATAAGATACCAGGAACGTAGTCATGCTTGCATAACGGTTAACCGTCATCTAGAATGGTGTCAGCATTTGATTGGGCGTATGGATTCACACGTTAATGCCTGTGTTAGTGTAACATACTACCATATTCGTGTTACTAGATAGCAAGCTGAAACAAAATCGATTTGAATTGACACGTTATTTTTCGATTTTCACCGATCCTGAAATGACTCAGGTCAATTCGTGATGTTGATAATTTATTAATAACGACAATAAAAATTGCGCATTTTATCAACGACGATAATAATAATTATTAATAATCACATTGATATTTCATTGATCTTTTTCATTGATATTTATAAAGATAATCCTTTATCGTTACATGCTTAGAGATGGGAAAAATGCGCATTTTATAATAAAATGCGCATGAATGCGCATTAATGCGCATGATAAAAAAAATTTTAATTTTTATCTTTATTATTGATAATATATCTAAATAAAGATACTACATATTGAAACTAAAATCAGATTTTGCCTATATATATAAATTTTTACAAATTATCTAATTGTAAACTTCATTGTTGCTTATCTTATATAATTTGTCACCTGACCTGTGGCTCTGCCACGGGAGCTTTGTATAAAACTTCAGAATCTTAGTTAAAATCTGTAAATTCGCATTATATAATATTCATAAATATGCTGAGTTAGTTTGCATTGAATCGTCACAAAAAAATTCTGTACTGAACATACTATTCTATTAACTACAGTAAGATTGAGTTAATTTGCATTAAAATTATAAAATTCTGCCACAGAATTTACATTCTATTTCAGTATGGTTGAGCCAGTTTTTATTAGAAGTATTGTGATTTTTATCGTGAGTTTTTATAACAAATTCTGTTACAAAATTGGTTCGCTATACTAGTAATTGCAATATATAGTGGGTTGGTTTGAATTAGTATAAGCTAACTATAATAAGTTTGTTACAAAGCTCATTACTCCAATAACAGATAGTATGCAGCTTAGTTTTATTGGTGAATGTCAATTTTTAAAATAAGTGTTGCAAAGAGAAAACCTTATATTGCTATATTAGTTTTAGCACATTGATTACCTTTTGAACATAACCGTAATTTCATTGGTTGGTAGATCGACATAAAACTACGAGTCATTGAGAAAATTAGTTGATTATCAGATAATCTGGGCGGCAAAAATTCAGACCAAAAATTTTAGAAATCAATCATCAAATATTTGGTTGAATGTAACTTTTTTTGATATTCGCTAATATATTCACTATCTTTTTTATTAATCATATGGTTTATCTATAGCGGAGCATTTGTCTGTTCTTGCACTTCACTTATTCTTGAACTTGAGACCATTATACAAAACGTTTTCAAATTCGTGAACTTTTTTAGCCCAAAATAGTTTGTAAATATTAGGCAATCAAACAACAAAAGTAAAATTGGAAAATTCACGTTCACGATTTTGTGTTGTTTGAGGGCGTTAATAAGGGCATTAAAAAATGATATAATAATTACTCAAATGTTATAATAATTACTCGACCATGTAGTCATAATCATCTTACGTATTTTCGTTAGTTTTCCTACATTTAGGCCATATTTTTCGGATACGGCCCATCAAAAATGTTAAAGCGAACAGACCCAGAATTGAAGTATATAGATAGATTAGAATGTTAATTGTACTTACTTTATATTTAATTTTTCTATATAAATTTTGATGGGATAAAATGCGCATGATTCGGAAACATGCGCATTAATGCGCATTCATGCGCATTCATGCGCATGATTGAGGAATCATGCGCACGCATGAAACCCATCTCTAAACATTTTTTTATTCATTATATTCGAGTTAATTTTTAATCGAAAAATGCAATGACGATCTGCGACTTATTTTCTGGCAACAGCATATCATCACATGTCCACGGAAATTTATACCATTGTTATGTATGATTAAATAGTCGGATAACACCAATCTGGGCAAATTGTCGAATACAGTAATTTGGTAAATGATTGGCTACACGTGCCACGGAGCGGCACGTGTTTATTTGCCAAATTACCATTATTCGACAACTTTGTACGTACGTACGTACGTACCTGGTATTTTTATCCAAAATATTATAGGCTAAATTAATCATGTTCAGATATAGTAGTTTGGGTGATTGAGTAAGCAGCATGAAATTTGTCTAAGATATGTTATTTGTGTTATAATTGTCAACACTACTAGGCCCTTTACTGTATAAACTCAGAATAACACGCAGAGATGCTATTTCAAATTTTAGCCCGAATTAAGCTTAATTTAAGCCAAATTTTGAAATAACGCCCCTGCGTTATTCCAAGTTTATACGATACTATAATTAAATACCGCTAATATACAAATCCTTTAAGTCACAATTATTTCTGAAATCCTATATATACAAATGCACAATACCATAAGTGCAGATCAATTCCAGAGATCACAGCAATACAAATATTATAATGTGTACTTTGACAACTATGTATGCATGTGAGACAGTCTGTTAGTAAATAAACTTTCCGTTCCTGTTTTTAGCGCAACTGCATTGCGCAGCTACCTTATTTAAAAATTTACTTGCTATTGCGGTGATGCATAATATGTAGTTAAAGTTATGTTAGTTTGTATTGGCATTCTCGTTGATGCCTATTGTAATTTACTGAATATTCAAAATATTATGTATATTCATAATAATTACGAATATATAAAATTATTATGAATATTCATAATAATTATGAATATTCAAAATTGTTATAAATATTCATAATAATTATGAATATTCAAAATTATTATGAATATTCATAATATTTGCGAATATTCATAATATTTATAAATATTCATAATATTGATTAATTTAATTATCATTTCTAAATCAAGCATAATATAGCTATATATATTATGTTTCTATATAAAGTTATAATATAACTGAATTTATTTAAATTATACAAACAAATTTATAAAGAAATATTATACGTACAGTGCAAGAAGTCTAAAAACTACAATTACTCCTTATAGAGACGGCGGAATTAAATATTCTATCCTAGTGTAATTAGATTAAAGATAACATTACAGATTACGCCAAGCAGATAATCAAGTAACACATTAAAATTATCAATAAGGTATTTACATACACAATTTATTGGTATTAATAATTTAAGGAAATATTAGCTTTCAATGTTTATATTTTGTCTTTATAAGGAGCGATTGTGGTTTTTAGATTTCTTGACCATACGGAGCAAGAAATCTAACAACCACAATTGTCCCTTATGCGTAAAGACAAATATAAACATTGAAATTTAATATTTCCTTATATTATTAACACCGATAATTTAAGATATGCTAATTTAATGTGCAACTTGATAATCTGCTTGGCGTAATCCTTTAGACAAATTACACTGGAATACAGTATTTAATTCCACCGTTTATATTTTGTCTCTATAACTTCTTATACCGTACATCTGTATAGATATTCAAAACTTTTGCTCTAGTAAACAAATATTTTCGCTGTAAAAATGGATGTTGAGCAAGAGACTGAAGGTGCTAATACATTTTCTGAGGGTGAAACTTCATTAGAAGGGTATTCAAACTCAGAATCAGCTAATAAGTCCAACCAGCAATTAGCCAATAAAAGGCGAAAGCTTTCAAAAAAAGGACGTCCACGTCATAGTTTTATTTGGAAATATTATAAAACAGATCAAGTTGAAGGTTTTCACTATTGTGATGTTGAAGTTCCTGTCAGTTCTGAACATCCTGATGGAAAATGCAGCCATAAATTTCTAATTTCTAGTGGAACTACATCAAATTTGATTACACATTTGCGCACAAACCATAATATTTTAAAACCTGCTGAAGAACAAAAGGTAAATTATAAATAATATTATTAATTTATTAAACATGATTTTGTAAGTAAAATGATAAATAATGTAAGGGAGAGGGGGTATCGTGGCGCGGTTAAAGTTCTACGATGTTATCACGTGATATGTCGATCGGAATTAGATGATTTTGGTACCATTCGATTTGTCTCATCGAGACGAATCGAATGGCACCAAAACCACCTGATTTCGACCACTCAATCATAAGATCTCCTTTTTTTTTAAAAAAAAACAGTCTTATTTTGGCACAGTATCTAATTCGGCGCACTAAAGATCTCTAATGTAATATTTTATGAACTATCGGTTAGAATCATATGATTTTGGCACCATTCGATTCGTCTCGATGAGACGAATCAAAATCACATGATTCTGATCAGCAGTTCATAAAATATCGTTAGTGCGCCAAATTAGGCACTGTGCCAATTAGGCATATCGACCTTATATATAGGTTACTTTGGTTAAATGATAATATCTTGTGAACTATCGGTCAGAATCATATGATTTTGGTACCATTTGATTCGTCTCGATGTGATGAATCGAATGGTACCAAAATCATATGATTCTGATACCATTCGATTCGTCTCGATGTGACGAATTGAATGGTACCAAAATCACATGATTCTGATCAGCATTTCGTAAGATATCATTAGTGCACCGAATTAGACACCCGCCACAATACCCCCTCTCCCTTATATATATGCTTTCAAAGATATATTTTAGATGTTATTATATGCTTATTGTTTACTAGATTTAAAGTAGTCATTTCGCTCTTAATAGATTTATAAAGAATCTAGTTTATTTATTAGATCACTAATTAGGATATTTTTAAATCTATTAATGAAAAGATGTCTGAAAATGTACTTTATATTGTAACAATAATATATAATTTATAAAGTACTATTAAGAAAACTAAATTTAAGCTTTTTATATATTAAATGAGTTATGGCAAGAGAAAACCTATAAATTATTCTTTTTAAATATTTTACTTTTTAATTAAAACCAAATAATTGAATACTTCAGGCTTTAGGATTGTTATTATTCAAATTGTCTCAATGAGATAATTCAAAAATAACAAATCTTAAATAGTTAATTACTTGGTTTAAGACATTTTAATTAGAAGTAAGTCTAAAAAAATATAGTTTACAGATTTTTTCTTAATGTCACTTATATATTATTGGAAATTGCTAAGTTTAGTAAATAATAAAAAAATAACTATTTAAAATATATATTTAAAAAATAAATAGTTATAATAGTTATAGCAAGATGCACAACATGTGAATGATTATAGATGTATTGCATAAATTGTATGCATTTATATGCATATAGTACACATAATAAAAATATGCCATAGAAATTTTAAAATAGCTATTTGTTATAAATATGGGATTGGCATAAAAAGTATTATAATACAGATTTCAAGTAAGCTATTTATTTAAGTAATTAGAATTTGTTTTAGGATTCTAAAACTATTTAATTATTAGAAAGTATGGATTGGTGCAACTAGCAGTCCTGGTCAAATAGCTAATTTAACAAGTAAGTTAACCTGCAGCCTGCACCTTCATGAGTTGGGCCAGTCAATATAAGAAATGTTAGAATTAATTCTTTTCTAAAGCATATTTTAGGCTTAGAGTATAAATATAAAATCTATTTTTAATTATAATTTTCAATTGAATTAAAATATTTTTTATATAATTTAATTTATTTTAATAAATTAAATTGTATTTAATTTAAATTAATAAATTATAAGTTATATTAAATTAATTATAATATTTATTTACAGTGGCCTACCATAGTAATGTGGACACTTTTTAAAAATTTGTATAAAGCTAAATAAAAAAGTTAAGAAGCTAAAAATAAAATTATAAATTTATTAAGTCTATATCTTTTAAATAAAAAAAAATTAAAAAATTCTATGTAGTACTTTTTGAAATAGATAAGATTAATTAATATTGTATAATGTTACACAAAGACAAAATTAGTAATTTTTAAAAAACTAGTTATTATATTTACTATATGATAAAAAATTTTTTTTATTAAGTAAATTAAACTTAATAATTAAGTAAAATTTGTTCAATATAACAAATTACATATAATACTAAATTTTTAGAGATTTTTAAAAAATATTAAGCAAATATTTTTATTAAATATAAAAGCTAAATTATTAAATAAAAATTGAAAAATTGCTAAATATGGTAATTTTATTACTATATATAGCAATTTAATGAAAAAATTTCAAAAAATTCTGAAATTTTTACAATATGTATAATTTGTTATACTGAACAAATTTTATTTAATAATTAGATTTAGTTTACTTAATAAAAAAAATAATTTTTATATATACTAAAAATTAGTATTCAATTTATACTAAACCTATATTAAAAACTGGAAATCAACGCGATTAAAAATTTAAAAATTTTTTTAAATTTAATTATCTTAAAAAGTTTTGCATAGAATTTTATAATTTTTTTTATTTAAAAGATATAGATTTAATAAGTTTATAATTTTATTTTTAGCTTTTTACCTTTTATATTTAGCTTTATACAAATTTTTAAAAAGTGTCCACAATACCTTGGTAGGCCACTGTAATATAATTTTTAATTAATTTTGTTAATAATAAGTTAAATTATAATTATTAATATATATTTTAAAAGTTTTTATTAAATTTTATTAAAATTTTTATTATTTATTAAATAATCATGTTTAATTTTATTTTTTAAAAAAAATTATATTAATTCATTACTAATTATTTAATTTATATAATTTATATTATAGTTACAATCTCTTCAATCTTCTTATCAATCAAATATTAAAGATTTATTTAGTCAAAAACAAAGAAAACCTTTAAGTAAAAATGAGAATGAAAATATTATTCAAAAATTAATAATATTTATTATTGAAGATTGTCAACCTTTGCATATTCTTACAAGTCAAGCATTTGTTGATTTATTACAAGCATTAAATTTTAATTTTCAATTACCATCAAAAACTATAATTAATAAAAAAATAGATTTTGCTTATCAATATTCTCAGCAAACATTAAAATCTATATTTGAAAATAATGTAAATTTTGTTAGTTTAGCTATTGATTTTTGGACATCGAGAAGTAATCATGGCTATATTGGAGTGACATGTCATTGGTTAGCTTTAGAATTTCAACCCAAAGAAGCACTTTTAGCATTTCAACATGTCAAATATCCTCATACTGGAGAAGTAATTAAAGATCAATTAAAAAACATAATTTATCAGTAGAAACTTGAAGATAAAATTTCAGCAATTAATACTGATAATGGTGCTAATATGATTAAATCAATAAGATTATTATCTGAAGAACTTGATGTGATTAGAGTATCATGTGCTGCACATACTTTACAGCTTTCAGTTAAAAAAGGTTTAAGTATTAATGAAAATATTCAAGCATTTATCTTAAGATATAAAAGATTAATTTATTTTTTTTTCAACTCCAAAACAAATGGAAAATTTAATTTGAGCTCAAGAAATTGCTAAATATAAAACTATTAATAAAACAATTAAAGATGTAGATACCCATTGGAATTCAACTTATTATTCATAGAAAAGATTACTTTATTTACAAAGAGCAATTTCACTTTTACCAAATCTTCTAAAATCTGATCCTGATAAAGAAATAAAAAAATCAGGAAACAGATTAGAAAGAATAATGATAAATACTAGTGAATAGAATTTTATGAAAGAATTAGTTGATATATTAGAAATGATCAAAAAAATTACTAAAGAATTAAGTGGTCAAAATTATATAACAATTTCAATTGTTTATCCTGCAATTTATAAGTTAATTAGATTTTTAAAAGTTTTAGTTCCATCTACTATAATATCAAATTATAATGAATCAGATGATGAAGATTTTCAAGAAGATAATTATATTGATGAAATTTATAATGAAATTCCAGATGATCAAGAGCGTGATGAAATATTATTTAATAATAATGGTAAAAAAAGAAAAATTAATATTAAAAATCCAATAAATACTGATAATTTATTAGATAAAATTTGTGAAACTTTCTTATCATCATTAGAAAAATATTGGAATCTACCATCAGATATTGGACTTTTAGCAACAATACTTGATCCAAGATTCAAACAAATGACAAATTTTGATAGCACAATTATTCACAAAGCAAAAACATTATTACAAACAAAATATACTAATTTAAAAGCTCAAACTCAAAATCTAAATAATAATGAAGAAAATGTACAAATTGAAAATACAGAATCTGAAGATTTATCCTCACCAAATACAATGGAATCATTATTAGATGATTTATATGAAGATATAAGTTTTGAAGAAATAGAAAGTGATGAATTAGAAAAATATTTAAATTTGCCAAGTAAAAAATATGATCCACTATTATGGTAGAATAAACGTAAACAAGAATATTCAATATTATATCAATTAGCTGTTAAATATTTTGGTATTATATCAACTTCTGTATTATGTGAAAGATTATTTTCAGATGCAAAAAATCATATTACATCAAAGCGTTCTAGTTTAAAGCCAACTACAGTAGAAAAACTTTTATTTTTAAAAAGAAACATAAAATTGTTTTCAATTTTTCCTTAAAAATATAAAATCGTTTGCAATGTTTTTTAAATATAAGTATATTTGATTAAAATTATTTATTTTTATTAAAAAATTTATAAATTTAAATACAAAATTTTTAAAAAATTAAAAAGTTAAAAAAATAAATTTTTCAAAAAAAATTAAAAAATAACAAAATTTTTTTAAAAAAAATTAAAAATATACAAAAATTTTAAAAAAATTAAATTATATTTTTAAAATTATTTTTTATTTACATATTTATATATATATATATTCAAAATTGTAATATTATTTATTTATTTATAATTTGTATTTTTTAAAACCAATATTAATTAACATTTTTAAATTTATATTATTTATTGTATTATTAAATAAATAAATATTATTATAATTTTAAATATAATATCTATTGGTCTCACCTTTAACATTAATAAAAAAAATATAATATCTATTTTATCTATCTATCTATCTAGACTTATATTCATAAATACTTACATATTTGAATATATTTTTGAATTAGTGCTTATATTCATAAATCCTTATATATATTCAAATATTCATAATTAATTTATTAATATATTCTTCAAATATTCATAAATATTATGAATATTTATAAATATTATGAATATTCATAAATATTATGAATATTTATAAATATTTTGAATATTCATAAAAATTATGAATATTCATAAATATTATGAATATTCATAAATATTATGAACATTTATAAATGTTTTGAATATTCATAATTTTTATGAATATTCATAAATATTATGAATATTCATAAATATTATGAATATTCATAAATATTATGAATATTCATAAATATTATGAATATTCATAAATATTATAAATATTCATAAATATTTTGAATATTTATAAATATTATGAATATTTATAAATATTTTGAATCTTCATAAATATTATGAACATTCATAAATATTTTGAATATTCATAAATATTATGAATATTTATAAATACTTGAATATTTATAAATAGGACTTAATTAGGCATCGCACGCTGCAATGTGCTTGTATATTGCACCCCAATGATCTACCAATTAAATTTGAAGATCAGGTGTAATGTGCAAATTTTTTTTGTGTTTCTAAAATTTGCAATATCAAAAAATTTCATCTACTTAACCACCTTTCACGCTTTAACAAAAAAAATTCCTTGCAAATTTTGGTATATACCGTTATCTACTTTAAACTTCTAACTTTAATCTTACCCTTATCCTAACCTTATCTGTTATATTAATTTAAATTTTTGTTATATAGAAAATTTGTTACACAAATCTACAAACTATATTTATATATTGTGTGCAATAAATTAAGCATATCGCAGGGTGTGTTGCATATATTTATTCTTATAAATAATATAAAAATTTATAAACATTTTAAATATTCATAACTATTATAAAAATTCATAATTTTATGAATATTCATAAATATTTTGAATATTTATAAAAATATAAATATTCATAAATATTAAATATTAATAAATATTATGAATATTTATAAATATTCAAAACCCATCCTTGGTTCAAAACCCATCCTTGGTTCAAAACACATTTTTGGTTCAAAAAAACTAAGTCACCAAAATAGGACTTGTGTAATATTGCACAATATTAGTGGCATATAACCTAAAATTATTTTTGTGAAAATAGTTTAATAAGCTTTTGTGTAACCAATATGCATATTTATGTTACACAAATAATATAACTATATGATAGATCTTCAACACGTATTCAAAATATGTTAATATTTGCATATATTCAAGAATATTATGAATATTCATAAACATTATGAATATTTATAATATTTATGAATATTTAAAAACATTTATGAATATTCATAAATATTATGAATATTCATAAATATT
>QKWP01002840.1:6681-46370 GCA_003550325.1 Gigaspora rosea | reverse complement strand
TCGTTAAGCGTTGCTAAGCGTCATTAAGCGTTGCTAAGCGTCGTTAAGCGTCGCTAAGCGTCATTGAGTGTCATTGCACATCAATTTCGCATATCACTATTACTAAATACAGTTATTACAAAATTTCCTTATTAAGTTCTAATTTTCAAACTAATTTCTACCAAGATTAAAAACTTATTCTATAACAACATAATAATATAGCTAAGTTGGTTTGTATTAAGAATTATAATAGTTTTTATAATGATTTGCTGCTAAAATTTTTCTATAACATTTACCAATTATTTGATAATATATAGTTTATAGTAAGATTGGGCTGGTTTGTATTAAGTTATCAGATTTTTATTGTGAAGTACTATAAAAATTCATATGAGTTAAAGTTTATATATATGGGGCTATTATGATTTTATCTATTATAGAACTTATTAGCTATAGTTGTGAATAGTATATTAATAATATTAATGTTATATTTTATTTTGTAATTTACTTAATTATCAAATAATTTTTAATTGAAAATGACTTGTTTCAATTTTTAATAATAATTGCATTTTTTATTAAGATTGATAATAAATATGTTAAATTTATATAGTTTTTTTGGTGCTACATTTTATTTTAATCGATCTTTTTTTATTTATTATAATAGAATTAATTTTTATTGCTGTATATTACTTCTTTTTATTACCAAAATTAAATGTTAATACAATTAAAACTTTCTAAAAAAGTAATTTAGCATAGCACCAAATGCTAACAATTGCTTTAAAAGCACTAAACAAAAATAAGTAAAAAAATAAGTCATTTTAATATTAATTTAGTACATATAATAGTTGCTATTTAATGCATATTATTATTTATGCATTATCTTATTCAAAAAGGTTAAAAATTCTTGATTTTTATTTTATTGAGATTTGATATGCTACTAATTTATGCATTATCTCTATATAAAGATTATGTGGGTTTTAAAATTCCTGCACTATATGATGTAAAGTGCTCTGGTTTATGTCTTTTTTTTATTTGTTTACTCTAGTGTTTTTTCATTATTTATATTGATACAATAACCTTAGTAGTCACCGTTAGATAAAATTGGCATAACCTCAAAAAGAGTAGAAAGGTACCACAGCAATTTGGCATGATTTCTGGTTTTTGTACTACACATGTTAGTTTTTGCATCTTGCAATTTCTGTCATTGTTTGTTTATTTTCTTTTTTTGCTAAACAATATATACAATCCAGTTTTGTACCTTTATATTCCAGTTTTTGGCTATAGCATATCCAGTTCTAGCCTCTAGCACAAGTTGCCACTTCAATATTTGAATATAGTGAAAGACTAGTAATTCAATAGCATTAGCCTAAATTGAATGTATTAAGTGAGAAAAGTATATAAAACTCACTTTTTGCTTCCAACTTAAAGAGAGTTCAAAATAGAAATAACTCAAATAGAGTTCAGTATAACCTTCGTAATCAAGATTATAAATTAATAATCCCCAATAAGTCAAATTTGTATCAGCCTAATTCTGTGATCATGTAATATTATTAAAATCTTTAATAATTGATTTGAATGCTAATATACTAAAGCTAAAAAACCAAGACATTAGTATTAAACTAAATACTAAAAATAAGAAGAATAAGAGAAAAATTCTCTAGTATTGTTGTTCATCTTGTTTAGCGTAATAAAAAAACCAGAAGCATATCCAAATCATTTAAGAAAGTACTCAAAAAAAAATCTAGTTGTTCAATTAAACTTGGTTGGATTATCATCGGTCCCCCTACATCCTTTGACTTCGACTTGATCAGATTTCCAGTAGTACTTAAGAGCAGTAATTGTTCAACTTCAAGAATGAATGACAAGTATATAGCAAATATTCCTGAACACCAACATTGTATATTAGGGACTTGTGTGTTAAAAGCAACAGAAGCAAAATATCCAAACAGAACAAATTGTTGTAGGCTCTCTCACTTTATGGGTAAAGAGTCAACATGTTTATTTGTATACGATCTTAAAAACAGAGAAAAACCTGTAAATGATGAAACTATTTTCCAAGAATTGACATTAAATTTCTGGTAGGGATCTTTATTCTTCTGTTTATTGTTCTCTGAATCTTTTAGTAATAATAATTTATTTTATTCATATCATAGTACTGTTGAAGCAAGTTCTCCTGAAAATTGTAACATTGTCAGATTCCTGTTAATTGGAGCAAGAATCAATCAACAATATGTTATAGTACTAAAATTAAAAAGTTCTCAAGCATTAACAGTTGTCAAGGATTAATACTAATGAATGGATTATTTGAAAGTTGTTCTGCAAATTGTCAACATGAATTTCTTAATGCAAACTCTAAAGGTTATATTTATGGATTCATAAATCCTCAGCCTTCGGTTAATGATGAAGGAATGATTACTTATTTTTTAATTTATCTAGAAAAATTCAATAGAATACATTGTAATATGGTATGATTGCTGAAAGTGATTCTAATTTCTAATTGTTAATGACGTTAAGATATATAAATGAAAATATGGATAATCTATAAATTATTATACACCAACAAAATATTTATATAGATTAATTTGCATGTATTTTGCATCGACTCTGCTGTTATAAATCCATAAAACTCATGATAATTCAAAGTTACCATAAGACATAATTTGTCGCCCGAAATCTCAAGCTCTGACCAAATTTCCGATTTTAACTAAATGAATTAATAAATTAAGTTTTGTAAATTTTATCATTCATTTTCTTAAGAGCAAAGTTTTTTAAAGTTCAGATCTTCTTGCGTGTAATCATACTTACGATAAAATTATTAAGACATCTGTAAAGTAAACTGAATTTAATGTATTGGGCAATGTTTTTTCAAAAACATAATAATTAATGAAAAAAATTTCAATTTGGATATTACAGACAGTGCACAAAAAACTGGGGTGCAATATTCCATGTAAACTAAACCTATATTGATATGATGTACTGTACATATATATTTAGAATGTTTCATACAGAATAAATCTTTACTAAAATTTTTCGTAAAACCCTAATGTGAATGTTTTAGGATAATGGTTTGTAAAAGACAATGCTGCATCTCTATAATCAAAGCTACGATATTATAAATAGATTATAGATGCCTGGAGAAACTAATTTTGCCTTGACGAAATGACGAAACTATAAGTTTCGTCAAGTTTTGTCAGGTTTCGTCATTTCGTCAGGCTTCACTAAAATAAATATATACTAGTGCGATGGGTGGCGCATTCGCACCACCCATCTTATTCGGTATTTTTTTTTTTTACAGAACTTATCATCTATTACAATACGCACAGCATAGTTAAATTTGAACAAGTTACTTGAAATTATCATATTTCTGCCATTATTTCCGTAAGGAATTCTGATACAGAATTTACTCACTAATGGGTATATGTAGTGGTTAAGATTTTATTAGATTGGAATTATCATTATTTCTACCATAAGTTACTGTAAAAATTCAGTTGCAGAACTTACTCGCTATTTATGACCACAGTATATGATTAAGGTTAAATTGGTGCATTATTGTAATTTATATTATAATTTACTGTAAAGAATCACAAGTAATACATAATTCTAATACAAAATAAATCACCTTTTCACCATTATTGAAATAGCGAGTTCTGTAGCAGCATTTTAAAAAATCATGTTTCATTCATTATGGGCATTTTGTATCTTTGAAAAGGGCGCCAGCGGCGCTCCACAATACTTGAAATTATATTTTATTTAATAGTTAATTTGACCAAACTGATTACCAATATTGTTTATTAAAATTTTTGTGTTCTACAACTCATAATTCAATGATTTACATCATTTGTCATTACATAATCAGGATAACTTTAATTGTCAGGAAGATGATTGTCAAGGGTATGCGATTTTTTAAGTAGAGCCGGCCTCTTTCAATGGGGCAAGGAATAATGCAGAAAGATTATTACAATCATATCTGGCTGCTATTCTCATAATATAGTAACTTTATTTATAATATAAATTTTTATAGATATAATATTTTTCTATTCAAATTCTATAATAAATTTGCTAAAAAAGTTCGTTATAACTGGTTCGTGTTTCACTATAAAAGTTCATTATAAAACGTTCGTGATAAAGAGTTGTACTACGACCTATTTGCTAAGCAATTAAATTTATAAAAATATGCTTTCCACATCTATTTTACCAAAACTTATAATTCAAATGATTAATATTCTATTTATACTATGTAAACTTCTTTTTATTTTAAAACAAATCAAAAAAATCTCTTAAAATCATTTTTAATAAATATAGAAACATGCATTATCAATGTCTGTTTTATATCTCTAGACATATAGTAATGTATCGTAAATACTGCAGGAACATTTCACTTGCATTAATTTATATTAAAGCACATATCTCAAATTCATTACTTTTACTTACTTTAACATTAGCGATTATACTTTGCATGTGAAACACAAAAACAATTCGCAGTTAACATCGATTATATGCCAACATTAAGAGAAATTTTGCAATATCTTTTAAATGAATAGTCTAAATTATACGATAGAATTTGAATTTGACCATTTGACCTTTTTAAAATCTGACGTTGCATTTAAATTTGGACAAATTTAGGAGATTTTAAAAGCATTACAAAAATTTGCCAAGCTGAAAGGTCAATGCAAACTATTAGTCTTTTACTATCGGTTTACTCAATATAAAATGGTTAGTTGGGAAAAAACTTTCAAATAACAAATCTGAGATTATGTCGTGACTAGAAAAAGGGTTGACCAACTGAGCCTAATGTAATCCATTATGTAGTCGTCTGAAAACTTAATTTTTTGTAATGGATATTTGTATAATGTAGTAGCTAATGGTTAATTACAATATTCATTTTTCCCTCTTATTACTTAATGGCATGTCACATTGGGGTGTGTGGTCAACTAAGTAAATCAAAACTATGTGTAGTATCATATAAAAATCATTTTTTTGAAATTTGTAATCAGAATAGTGATCAAAATAGTGATCGGGATTATTTATCACTTTTTATATATATTTTAATAATAAAGAATGACTTGAATAGTTTTAGATGTCTAGAGCGAATCGCTTTACTTTTTTCAATTATCTTATCATAAATCTATTCTTAAATACGTTTATAACAAAGTTACGTTAAAAAATTTTAAATTCTTGTATTGAATTTTTATCTGCAACGAAAACATCTATTTTTGAATAGTTCACAATATGAAACAGAATTTTTGTAAAGAGTCAACTTGAAATCTAAATATTAATGTCAAAAAATTTTCAACGTAACATTGTTATAAACATGTTTAAGAATTGATTTATGCTAAAATAATTGAAAAAAGTAAATCGATTCGCTCTAGACATCCAAAACATCCAAGTCATTCTTTACTATCAAAATATATATTAAAAGCAATAACAAATCCCGATCACTATTTCTGATCACTCTCCTGATCAATAAATTCAAAAAAAAAACTTCAATATTTAATTTTTATATTGTACTACATATAGTTTTGATTTACTTAGTTGACCGCACACCCCAATATCACATTCTGATAAATACTTTGTAAAACTTTCAGTTTTTAGCTAACTCGTTTATTTTTATTTATTTTAATTTTTTAAGAAACTTTTCCGATAATCTTTTTTTGCATTTTAATGCTTATACAAGATGCGTGTTATTTCGGAGCATGTTTAAGAATTACAGCATTTAAACAAAGCATGTTACAATATTTAAGGATACGATTCACAAAAAAATCTCAAGAGCATAATTTCGTGGCTAAATTGCATATAACACAAATACTAAGACAAAAGATTATTATTATTATTATTATTATTATTATTATTATTATGTTAATTATTCATTTAAGCTATTGTCATTTATAACTCTGACAGGCTATTCACTTTTTAGAGTGTCATTTTGTTGCCCCAATTACAAGAAATCTTTAGTTCCATAATCAAACAATCACATAAAACTACAGTATCTCTCGTCCAAAACGAATATTGATGTTTATTGCCCAAATCTATTATTAGGAACATGTTAAACCCGAAAAAATTATGGAAAAATATGAAAATATGTAATATAAGCTCGGTTACAATGCTTTATACGACTATTTAGTTTATGTAGTTTCTAAAATAAATTAATAATAAATATTTTTTTGAATATATCAAATCTTAAAAGAATATTGAAAACCAATTATTGATTTTATTGAGATAAATAATTAGGGTAGCTGCACAGCGCATGACGCGGCGCAGAACTAGTATGATCAGCTTTTGTACTTTTTGTATTTTTTTTTTGTTCTTGTTTTTAATTTATTTTTTTGTTGTGTGTATTTCTTCTTTTAGCGTTTAGGTATGAGAGTGGAGGTTAATTGTGGGGAATAATGTATGTTATAGTAATTGTATGGGTTGTAGAAAATAGCTAAATTAACAAGGGTCATATGGCCGAAGGCCATGTGACACGGGTTAATTCACGCAAATTTAGTTATTTACATAATCCCATATAATAACTATACTATTGTATGGGTCTGACGTAACAACCCATGCGTCACCTTCACCTCAATAAAAAGCCAATTTTAATATTACTGCCATGAAATATTAATACACGATTATATAACAGCGTAATTAAAAAAAATCAATCCATGATTTAAATTATAAATTCTTTAGTGCAAAATATCAAACAACTAAATCAAAGTTTAGGCATAAACCTAATAAAGTAAAAAAATCATAAGAATTTTTTTTAAAAAAAAAGTCTAAACCTAATCTAAAAGCAAAAATATAATTACGTGTAGAAATTTTTAAAAAAAAGCAAAAATTCAATAACATAATCTCATTCGGTGAAAATTATATAAAGAAAGTAAAACAAAATAACTTATGATTTGATATAATTAGAATTTAAAGAAAGCAAAAACTTAATAAGATGCAATCCGCCCAAAAAAAGAATTTTAATAAAATATGAATCTGTCTAATAAAGAATTTAAAGAAAGTAAAGATTAAAGGCAAGATTTAATAATGTATGACCTATACAATAAAATTTAAAAAAAGAAACCAATAAATAAAGAATTTGATTTCAATAAAGGGGGACAACAAGTAGAGAAGTTTCTTTCAATTTTACTAAAGTAAATAAGGAAGTAAGCTAGTATAGTGCTAAAAAGACTTTATTCGAGTAAATCTTAGAAACTTATCCTTTAATAACTAATAGAGTTAAATCGGTCAACTTATATGCTCTCTCTCCTTCGGATGTTTGAAGTTGATTCTTCGGTTAATATCACTTTTCCAGGACTCTCATGGGGAGAGGGGGTAAAATGAAACGAATATATGAAATGAACATATAAAAATGAAAAAATGTGGTTTAATTATATAGTGGTGTTTCTAGTGGTTTTTAACTTATACCCAATACTCACCATTCTTACAACATGCAGCATGTAATTATGGATGTGCATTGTAGTTTATGCCAGTAATAGTGAAAAGGTGAATTAGTATGTAGTAGAATTATCACAATTTCTATTGTGAATTACTAAAAAAAAATTCTATACAAACTTACTTGGCATATAATACATTTAAAACTTGAGTTAACAACGAATTATTGTGGCTTCTATCAAGAATTACTGTAAAAAGTTCTCATACAATACTTGCTTGTTATTCTAATAACACAATATGTAGTTGGGGCGGAGTTAGTTCGCGTTGAAATTATTATAGCTTCTATCATAATTTATTGCTATAAACCTTACCATTCTGGCGATACACAGTATATATTAACATTGTCCATATCTCAATCTAATTTCAAAAATACAAAGTGCGCATAACGAATGAAGGTCGATCTTTTAAATCTCGAATACAAAGTGCGCGTAACAAACGAAAGTCAATTTTTATTTAAAAAAAAATTAATTCATAGTGATAGATCAATTACAAATTACGACGAATTTATTATGACTTAAACATGCAAATAAATAGATCATCATAATTGTTCATATTTTAAATATTTTCACGGTCTTACGGTTTTTGGATACAGCAAATCAAAAACGGCAAAGTGCCAAAAATATTTTATAACTGATAGCAATCGATTTTTGACAAGTACGTAATGAGATCAGTATCCACCTGATTACAACATATTTATACACAATTACAAATATATTTCCCACACCATTGTTTACACATGCACGTGTTGTCATCCTGTGCCGTCAGAATCACCATAACCCTTCTATGAATTGGAAAAATGAAAACATTGCCCCTCCTTAAAAAAAAAGGATTCTTGAAAAAATCAGCATAACGAACATTAAAAAAGTTGAACAGAAACCATCTTTTTGCATTTCATGTTACAGAAAAACCGTAATCATACTGGTATATATCATGCGCACACACACGTATAGGACGTATGTAATTTTCCCACGATGACAATTTCTTTACACATATGCACAATGAAGCAATTACACATAATTATAAGATATTGGGCGCGCAGCGGCCAATTCAAGGGATCAGTTAAGGTTGCATAATGATCGGGTACCATCATGCCACTATCGCGGCACCTTAACTGATCATATGATATTTTCCAATACCTACTAAAATAGGAAAAAAATATGATGAACATAGTAACTTCCAAAATAGAAAAAAATATAGCGCACCAAAAAGTTGAACGGAACCATCCCTCCAAATTTCATGTGATCGTACTGGTATATATTTCCTACACTATCGTTCAATATACATTAACATGCACGTGTTGTCATCTGTGTCGTCAGAATCACCCTAACCCCTCAAAAATCAGCATAGCAAGCATCAAAAAAGTTGATCGGAAACCATCCTTCCCACATTTCATGTTACACAAGAAACGTGATAGTACTGGAATTGAAATTAAAATAGTCAGTGACGCCGTTTGCATCATAATGAGTGATTTGCATATAAAATTATATTATATATATACGGTAGTAAAAATTTAAATTAACATCGTTAACATCATAATGAGAGATTATAATCAGTGACGCCAGCCTTACATCATAACAGTGATTTACATATATATTACATATTTGGTATGTAAAAATTTTAACTCTTTCCAAAAACGAATAAATGAAAATCATTACTCCTACTAAAAAAGGTTTTTGCAAAAATCAGGATAAGCGACATCAAAAAAGTTGAAGGAAACCTACAAAAAGGATGCTCGGTTTACAAAGACAAAATGTAACCAATTAACTTATAATTTAGCAGAATTTTTGCGTATAGGATACTCAACTGCCGGATCATTTTCTGCTATATAAAGTAATTGGGAATTCGAAACTCAAAAATTCCCATCAGCCACTTAATGTCCTCTTAGCTGAATTCAGTAAAATTCCGCTTGAAAAAGAGCAAGTTTCCAAAGAGAACGGAACTTAGGAAGTTTTTTATTTAATTGTAGACACTAACCAAGTTGAACAAACCGGACAGTAACTTCACAATGAATATGATTGTTGTAGTTGCTAAATTCGACAGGGAAGTAGGCAGCAAACCCTCATTTTATCAAAGCTCCAATATCTTCCTCCGTAAATTCTTTTTCAGTCGTCTTTTTCTGGTTTTGATGGATTAGTTTCTTCCCCCCATCCCTATACACATTTCATGTTACACAAGAAACGTGATCGTACTGGTATTGTTAAAGATATTTTGCTTTTTTTTATCTCTAAATAAGGCCGTAAGACTTATCTTGAGAATGAAACTATATAATACGAAATAAAAAGAAATCAATACAATGAAAATTATTCTATCAATAATATGCATTATATATATCGAACATGTCGAAATAAGAATTCAGCCGGATGATTTTCGGCTATATTTTTATCTGTTGTCCAAGAATTTGAAAATAGCTGCAAAAAAGAAAAAACAATGCATCAATTTCCAATTTTTGGGCTACGTAAACCAAAAGATTTATTTGTATGGCCTTATAATTACTGAAGCTTGGAGAAACGGACGTGCCCTGGGACTAGTACTGTAATAAAATATAGCATCTGTATACTGATCGATAACTTTATCGAATCGGACGAAGAATTAGTTGTCTAATCAGTTATAGAATCCTAGAATTTATGATGTAGTTACGTTTTTGAGTGGTTGTTACGTAATCTTTTGCCAATAACTTCCGATGTGTTACATATTGAATACTAATAGTAAATTTGTACACTTGTAAAACTTTCCGAGAGTAAACTTTTTCTATTTTATGAAACCCCTTATTAATTCAGAATCCCTGATTATTAATATCTTTTTCATATTACTAATTTTGATATCATTTATGGTCACAAAAAATTAATGCCTTGTCCGGAGCTAACTCACATTTACGACCGAAATTAAGGTTTTGATATATGTTATTAATAAACATATCAAAAAAGCAGTTTCAGCATTTTTTTTTCTTTGTAACACCGTGCGCCTAGATTTGTGCTTAATGTAGCGGTAATTGAAACTGGCTTGACCGTTTTTCCAGTATATGTATAATGATTGAGTGCATGCGTAGGCTAGATTGCATTAACTTCTTTTTATAATAGATCAAGTCTAAATAGAGTTCATAATTTTAGTATGAAATTTCGTCATCGCGTATTCTTATCTATATTATGTTTTTTTTTTTTTGACTAATATCTAAAAATCTTTTAACAAATTAACATCTGATGATCGATTTTTCTTTTAGTGGCATATTATATCGTTATCTTTGATAAATTGCACAATAATATGATAAGATCGTAAATATTAGGCCACGCAAAGGTTTTTTCGTTTTGCATAACCCGCCGACCCAATTTTTCATAAAAAATTTTTTGTTTTTTTTTTAATTCCAATTGTGCCAATCATTCCGTTTTTGCTATTTATTTTTTTCCGGTATCGCCCGATGGCGACCTTAATTTTCCGGAATTACCCGATAGATCCGAAAAAATCTGATTCCATGTTATGCGTGGCCTTACACGTGAAATATGAGCTTATTAATTTACAGTAGATTAAAAAAAAATAATAAAAAATCCGACACGCCGACTAGAATTTTGGAACACCATGTTATACAAAATGAAAAATTAACTTTGCGTGGCCTTATATGCAAGTAAACTATATGCAAGTAAACAGCTGAGACGTCATTCCCTATTTTTTGTGTATTAGCATATTTGGAATCGATATATTAACATCTCTATAATAGAAATTTGATGTGATAATATTTGAGCGAATCTCATTGATTTTTTTATCTTAATTTGTCCACTTGATCAAATCATTATTGGTAGCTTCAAGCTGATGTTTTTAATTCAGTCACCAATATCCTTATTTCCACTTATCATTCTTGAGTGTATACATACTGTCCGATTGCTTTTAGGTGAGTCATTGTGATAGGTAAGCAAGTACTATCATTTTCATTTTTGACTTCATTTTCTGGAAGAATTATACACCAATCGAGTGAATATTCACAAAGATTATCTTTGGCTTCATTCTCATTATTGTCTTCGACTTCACTTACACTAGTATCTTCGAATTCACTTTCACTAGTATCTTCGAATTTCACTAGTATCTTCGACTTCATTTTCACTAGTATTTTCGACTTCACTTTCACTAGTTTCATGCTCTTTAATTGTTCCTGGGGCATATATATTAATTTCAATCTCTTTATTATGATAATTTTTAATGTTTGTTATAAAATTTGGTTCATAATTCGACCTAGGTTATTTAATTGAAGTAATAAGAATAGAATTTGTTGATAAATTTTCAGTAACTTTTAATCGTGCAATCAAATCTGTTCTGTCATTTTGGAACGTAAATGATGTATTTTCGGAACAAATTACTGCGATATTAAGCGTATTTTTGTCAAAAATTCCAATATCAGCAGGGTTTCCAATCAATATCCAAGTTAATTGCAGATTCACATAATCTTTCACTCTAAAAATTAATAAGAATAAATTAAATAACTAAATTATTTGATTAATTAAAAAAAGTAATGAAAACATTACAGACTTGATCGAATCAAAATTTCCAATTACAAAAGGTACTTAAGGCACGAGCAATTTCAATTGAAGAACTCGAATATTCTTATTATGTAGAATTCTCTAGCACATTGAATCCAATAATTATCGTATTTTTGGAAGCTTATGACAGAAGATGGAGAAACAAAAGATGAGGTGGTTGCCAAATTCAAATCTATAGATATCTACGGATTCTTTGTTTCGTTAGCATAATTTTTGTATCATTAATTCCGAGAATACATTTAACATCCTTACAAAGAGATTCATCAAATATATCATATATTAGATATAATTCACTCCAATTAATAATTTGCAATGAAACATTATCGTTTTCTAAACAAGATACCACCCACTAATCAAGCTGATTTCTCATTAAAATTTTACCGTCGATTGATATTAGATGAGAGGTGTCGTAACCGCATGGTTTCATCTTGCTTTCCCACTGATTCAAAACGTCCTAGTGCATTGTGTTTCTTATATTAGTTTTTAAGTTATCTAAATTCTAAAATCAAACAAAACAGGCCAACCAGGTAACTGTGACCCACTTTTTGCCATTTTTATAAATTAGATATAATATCTTGAAAATAATAAAAAAAATCTGAGAATATTTGTGATAATCTATATAGAATTATTATTATCTGTAAATTTTATTATTAATAAGGAGATAATTGAAAAGGCCAGAATTTTAAAAATCTTGACCAAATATGGCATGCAAAACTGGGTCACCTGATTTGGAACTCTACTCTGAAGTATTGATAACCAAAGCCTTGACTTATCTACTTGCCAAATATAACATGCCTCCTTCGATATGCTTGTCCGGATATTGTTGGTTTGGTATGGTTGTTGTTGGCTGACCTGGCTTTCGGATTTTCTGTTATCAATACTTTTTCAGTGAGTTCATCGGTCTGTAGATTTAAATTGTTTTGGGTTAAATGTAAATTCCACCAAATAGAATTATATTTTGTATTATAAAATATTACAAGATTTTATCAGGTTTTGTGCGAATCTTTATTTGAACTTTTCCGGCGTTAAATTTGATATAACTTGTGCTGTTCATAGCTTATATCTTTGGCAATTAATTTAGGAGTATAAAAAACATGGTATAATTTATTAGTGAACATTTAACTTGTTTATTTCATATTATATCTGATATTGAGATAGATGTTATACAAAAAAGGTTAAATGTGCATTAAAGTTCAATTCAAACTAGTGATGCAGGTGTAACTGTCTTAGTGAACCAAATGACATATAGCAAGTTATGATCACGACTACGGCCAGTGTTTCAGGTGAAACTTTTGGGTTTCATCCGGTGAAACTTCCGAAACTTCTGAAATCTAGTTTTGCCAGAATCCACAAATCCGAAACTTTTAAAACCTTTGAAACTGGGCGAAGCTTTTAAAACTTCTGAAACCTCCGAAATTGCTGAAACTTCCAAAATTTCTGAAACCAATAGCCACTAAATATCATATAAATGATAGGTAAAAGTGATTTCGAAAATAGTTAGGAACTTAAAATTCTGATTTATGCTATAAAAAGATGTGAGCTTTACTGGTTTTTTGGGCTAAAGCGAAACTTCTGAAACTGGCTTCAGAAACCAACAGCCAATAAAATCATGAGTATTTGCATCACGTGAAATAGCGAGCATCCAATAATACAATTGTTCATTTCGACCCTTCAACGTGTAGATCATTTCGTCATTTGGCACTTGCGTACCTGTTAATCTTTTTGCCCTTTCTCATTCGTTACCATTATGTAGATCTAATTGTCAGCTGTCGTATTTATGCCTGTGGTTAGTTCGAAGTAAATGATCTTCCCTTGTTTTTTTTTTGATCGGTTCGATCACCATTAATCATTATTATTTAGGATTATTGAAAACTTGTATGATTGTCAATATAATAATTGGTGGAAATAAACAAATGTGTATCCAACGTCGACTCATCAACCCATAGATCTTTCTTTTATAAATCATTTCAAAGTCTCATCAACCCATAGATCTTTCTTTTATAAGTCATTTTACTGTCAATTAATCCATTGATCATTATAATTTCTCATTTCTTTACTGTATTTGCATAGTTCCGTTTGCACGGTGTACAACCGTGGGAGAGACTTGGCTAACGGGTGGTCGAATTAGCTCAGCATAGGTTATGCGAAATGGATGTTCATTAGGGGATTCAGAATAAATGATATATTATATTTAAATGAAATAGAAAAGAAATTCTTCCTTATTTTATTTATTATTATTCTCTGAGATCAGCTATCGTATTTATACATTCTAAATTATTATGGTCTGAAACCAAGACCTGTGGTCTCGAATCAAAATCCATGGTCCTAGACCGAAATCTATAGTCTCAAACCACGATCTGTAGCCCTAAATCCATGCACAGCCACTCTATACAATAAAATTTTCGTAACAGCGGTAATACAAACTCATGAAGCCAATAAGAAAGTGCAAATTTAGACTATTGCACAAAGTGTCCGAACACTAAAAGAAAAAAAATGAAATTACTCAAAACTAATGTTTAATCGATCTTGGCACGCTAATAAAAATAGCAGGAATGTAATTTTACATATAGTAAGTGTTGATCTAATCATATAGCCTCTAACATTAAGACTCTAACCCTAAATTTTTATCCCACATTCTTCAGCTTATTTATAAAATTTGCTTTCCTTTTTTGGTTTGTATTAACTGGTGAAATAAGTAAAATCCTCTGGTTCATCTTATGTTATAGTTGGTAGACTATTGGTAGTAGAATTACTGAATTACGGCAATTACGGTATTTTGCCAATGGTAGAATTAATTGGCATGGCTGTAAAAATAATATGCTATAATGCTGTAATACCATAATGCCGTAATGCAGTAATGATGTAATGTCGTAATGCCACAACTCTATAATGCCGTAATGCTGCAATATTGTAATAATGCGATACCACAACTATAGTATAATATTATAATGTTATAATTAAGTAACTATGCGCATGACACCCAGTAACTCCAAACCGGAAACTGATGAATATGTTGTTATTTGCTATACAAGCATTACGGCTTTACAGCTTTACGACTAACAACCGCCAACTATACCATATGTAAGTACGTGTTTGTTTTTTTGTACTGGTGGAAGATCATCAATATTTACATTATACATATTGTTGATTGATTTTTATGCAAAATCATCGAAGGCTGGAAAATCGTTGATGGAAGTATTGGCGGGTGACAATGTAAAATAAACCAATCGAAGCTTTTTATTCAATAAAAAAAAATCAAATGTGTGTTGCTTAAACATCATTTACAGCCTTATTTATGATAAGAATTCTTTGAGAACAAAATGTTTAGAAAATCACTTTAAAGAGATTCTCTTTATTAGTATATAAATAAAATGTCAGTTTATCATTATGAATCATAATTGATCTGTGAATTAATAATTGATATAAGAAATTAAGACATTGCACCAATATGATATCTTAACTATATGTATAGTTTTTTGTATAATAATATAACAACTCTGTTGCCATCTATTATGATTTTTGAATATTGCAAAAGCAAAAACTAATTTCAAAAATTTCATTTTCAGAAACAGGATTTCAGCTTTTCACTTTATCAATGTTCATTAATAAAAACCAACTCCTATGTGTTACTGAATAATGAGTAAGTCTATAACAAACTTTTTTACTGTAATTATAATACAAACTAACATCTATAATTACCAAAATAGTGAATGAGTTCTGTAACTAAATCTTTTAGAAATCACAATAATTCTGGACTCATCTTTAAATACTTTAGTAGAGCGAAAATGGAATATCTGTGGTCAGAATTCCGTAAATGTATCCAGAAGAGTCTCTAGATCTCTTTATAGACCTTTCTAGATATATGTAATCTTATATCGAATTCGAGCTCTAAATTACGCTAGAGTCAAATCCTGTTAGCCTACTCTCCTTACACATTATTTGGGCTTCCAACTTTAAGGAGTACATAGTCTTTGTTAATGCTCTGGCTATGTTTTTAACCCCAAACAAGATAACAAAAAAATTATGCTATATTGCTTGCTCTTGAAATGAGCAGAGAAGCACCGAGGACTGAAGTGTCTGAGTGTACTTCTCTGCAGGCCCATTCAAGCCTAATACGCATACTATTTTCTATATTATCCTAGAATTAATTCAAAAAGCGATTCATTACTATCTAGCAAAGGACAAAAAATGCTAAGTCTCACCTCGCAAAGGTGAGATTTAGCTATTAAGGGCGAGACTTATCCGATCAGAGGTGAGATTTAGCTATTAGGGGAGAGACTTATCCGATCAGAGGTGAGACTTATCCGATCAGAGGTGAGACTTATCCAACCCAAGGGGTGACACTTATCCAATCAGAGTGAGTCTTATCCGAGGTGAGACTTATCTGATCAGAGGTGAGTTCTAGCTTCTGAGCTTTATTATGCAATTTATTATAATATTGCATAACATAATATCCTCTAATATGCTTTGCATATCGTCCACAAGCTGTATCTATAGGCTTGCCACATTCAGTACAAGGGTAGCGCTTTTTACTTTTCCAAGGATGATGGCAACCTTCTAGACGCATACAGGTTTTACTACAAATTTTACCAGAGTTATGAAGATAATTACAAGTATAAAGATTCTCCATTTACTATATAAAATTCAAAATAATAGGTGAAAATAATTAATTAAAAAAAAAAGTCTGTAAAGGTATTATATAAAAATTTTCTTTTATAATGAGCACCCAAAACCAATTAGCCGAAACCAAGCCCATATACAAAGATGTCGAGCAAGCTTTAATTAATATATTCAAAGCAGGCCTCTATTATAGAAAACCAAAAGACGGCAAGTTCATGCAAAATTATAAAGAAAGAATTAGAAAATTACGCCAAGCAGAAGACCCAGAAGAATATATACAAAATTTGGCCATAACAATATTTCCCAATAAAAAACAAATATAATGAAATTATGAATGACTACAAATTATGGTATAGGTGAGATCTAAAGATTCTTAATTCGATTATAGAACTATATAAACTATATTACAAATTAGCCCAAGACCACTTTGTTAACGAAGCTCAGATCGATAAAGAAACAGAAGAATTTATTAATTTATAAAAGACCAGAGGAACACCAACTTGAAGCATTCTACGAACATCTTTTATATTATAAAATTTTTAATTCGTAAGTACCCACTGAGGAGGTAATTCTATATCTTTTACAACTTGAAGCTCTTCTCTAACAAAAGACCGCTTCGGGCCATTGCTCTCATCATCTTATAGCCAATACAAGATTGGCTGATTTTTTTGCACCAAAGCTTCACGAATATGATAAACTTGGGGAGACCAGTTCATATCAGTTGCTTGCTTAACCACCTTCCAGCTCTCTCGGTTCAAGTAAATATCTAACCAAAGTATTATAATCTAATTTAGACTCATTAAATCCTATAGGCCCATTGCGTAACTTAGAAGATGCTGAAATAATCTGATTCATTTTTATGGCTTTTGCCAGGGCCATGCCAATTAATCTACTTACTGAATTATTAAGGTTATCAATAATTATATAAAGATTTTTAACCCAGGCTCTCGATCTCTTAGATATAGGTAATAATAAATCAGAGGCATCCTGTAACCGAAATAATTTTTCAGCTAAAGTACGATTAAATCTTTCGACAATACCTTGACTTCTATGAGACATGCCAACCTTAATTCTAACATTATTTTTTTCTATTAATTCTTTACAATCTGATTTAAATTCAGAACCAGGATTGACCATTAATAATTTAGGCCAAATAAGAGGGCACTTAGAATTTCTATAAACTTTTTTAAAGGCCTTGGCCACAGAAGAAGCTGATCTATCAGCCAAAGGAACCTCCCACTTAAATTGTGAAGCCACATCAACTATACATAAGCAATATTTATAAGTTATATTATTAACTCAGTCATGGGGCATATAAAGAAGATCTGCTTGATGGCATTCTTTAGGAATTTGTATACTATTAAAAGAGGCTCTAGGAATAAATCTTGGCCGGGATCTATGAATTTGATATAAAGCTTGTTTTTCAAGCCAATTACATACTTCATCAATAGAAAAATTATATCCAGCCTTTAAAGAGGCTTCATATAATTTTTTTACAGTTCTTTGATAGCCATTAGGATGATAATAGATTTTATGCAAAGCAATAGATATATCTAGTTTTCGACCTTCTCCAGAATCTATATGAATAATAGGAATAGATAACATCTTTGAGCCCTTTTTTCTCATTACATTCGAAAAAAGATAAATCATATAACAAATAAATTTTGAAAAAAATATTATTGCCCCGCAGATCAAAGATCAAGGGGCTAAAAAAATGGGGGAAAGAATCGAGCAATTTAAAGGTGCCTTATTAGCTATACAAGATCGAGTCAGCAAATTTCAACTGGATCTTATCTCAAAAGAGAATTATATTAATTACCTTGAAAAAGAAATCTTAATTCGTGATAAGGACCTAGATCCATTGCGATTAAAAATTTCTAATCTTAAAGAAAAGTTAGAAAAGGCACTCCAAAATTCTGAGAGCCAAGAAAAGTACACTGATTATATAGAAAAGCGGTTAGCAATTTTCCAGGATGAAATAGACAAGCTTAATAAAAAAATTCTTGCTTTGTATAATAATATAGATATGGCACAACCACCAGGATCACCACGATCTCCCCAAACATTATCTCTACCTAAAAATCAAGCTAGGATTCAAAAAAATAGGATTCAGCGAGAGATTACTAATATTAGACTGTATTTTCAAAGCCCAATTACAACAGCCCCGATATTAGATGATATTGCAGATTATCTTAGAATAATTTCTGAAGCCAGAGATAAGTTTGAAGAGTTGGTACGAGAAATATATCCACAGGCGAATATACGAGCAATACATTCTGAAAATCGAGTAGCGAATTTGCAAACCCAGCTAATAACTTTGCAAACCCAGTTAGCTGATTCTCAGACCCAGTTTGCTGATTCCCAGACCCAGTTAGCTGATTCACAAACCCAGTTAGCCACGCTTCAAAATGACTATGATCTTTTCTACCAGGCCTATGAGGCCCACAGAACACAGCATAATATATTTAAATCTCGAGAACTTAATGGCCGAATCACAATCTGTACCCAAAAAAGGCGGATATCAGAATTGCTCCTAGAAAGCTTTGCATTAAGATTCAAAAATAGAAGAGCCTATCAGCAACTACAGAATTGTAAGACAGATAGAACAATTACTACGCATCTCTTAAATCTTACAACAAATCGATACAACAAGTGGAATAATAAATGTAAGACTATACAAAATAAATGGGGTAAATAGAAAACACGGGCCCGAAATTCAGAACAATTAATTAATAATTTAAATCAACAAATCTTTACACTACAGAATAACCCACCAAATATACAACAAATAGGAATAGCAGGATACCTACCCCCAAATTTTAATGGCTATCCCGATAAGAATCCAGAAGAATTTATTGATTCTTTTCGCTCATATCTTGTGGCTATAGGAATTAATGTATTAGCAAGACATGCCCATAGAGTTCGAGCACATGGTCTTTTTGAAACATGCCTCAAAGGCGATGCTAAAGATTGATATGAAAGATCTCTTCGAAGAAAGAATTGGGAATTGAGAAATTTATTAGATAATACTGGCCAAGCTAATTTGGGTGCGACTCAGGGACGAACGGCGGCACAACTTGGAGCGAATTTAAGACATGGCGCTGTGGGCCAGGCTGGAAATATTGTTATTCCAGCTCATACAGTATTTCAGTCAGGGAATATAGCAAATTTGAAAATCGGTTCTAGAACATATCTAGAATGATCTTCAAAAATCCCTGCCCGATGATTGGATAATAATAATTGGTGCTAGTGCTAGAATTTAGGGGCATTCTTAGTAGCAAACTTTGACAAGTCGATATTCAAAAAGAAAGTCGAAAACTTCTAGTTACATAATCAGCTGTTATTTTTCGGTAATCAACATTTTTTGAAAAGGTAAATGAGACCCGAAATAATGAAGAATATTATATTTAAATTTTATTACAATATTAATTTCTTCTTTTTTTCTTTTATTAAAACACTTGTATAAAGCTTGATAATGATATCGCAATCTTCTTCAGCCATAGAGAAGCCAAGAGCCAAAGATCTTCCTTGTGTGTTTAGTACAATAGCTAGCAAATATAGTAAGCTCGGTCTAAGGCCCTGTGAAATGAAAGAATCACAAACCTGGAGACATACTGATACACCAACCACTACTAATCGGCTTAAATTATTCGTGGATTATATGCCTAAACTTAATTTTTATTTGTATTCGCATTCAATTTGTGAAAAACATTATAATCAAGTAATTTCTACTAATCGTTTTCATCGCCACCTTTTAGATAATCCTGCTTTTAAAAATAAGAGACTTTGATCCAATGCTAGCTCTGACAGTCCTACTCCTACTTATGATTCTAATACCCATAAAGAAATTGATAAATTGTATCTAGAAACTAGTCATATAAGAAACTATGAGCTACGATTACAATATTGCAGCAACAGTTGCAAGAACAAGAAAATAGGGAGCTTACTATGATCACGGAATTTCAAAGAAACTTCGAAAACCAAGAGCAAGTAATTTTAGAATTGAGGAGACAGTTAGAAGAGCGCCAAGAAGTTATAGTTAATTTGGAAGGTTTGTTAAGTGATTAAGTTGATAGAAATGAAGAACTGGTCAAGCATTTGGATTCTCGGTACTTTAATCAAGATAAGCGCATACAAGTGGTCACTGATATTGCGCTAATTGAACGAAATTTTTTATATGAGGATGTCGAAGCTTTGATTAGAGAGAACAATAGATTTTCTTTAGAAAATCTATTAAATTATACCTCTCATATATGGCTAAGTAAACGTAATCAAATTCTTGTAAAATTTATTGAAACACTAACATATAATAACCGTAATACAGGTCTTGAAAATGCTGAAAAAATTTTTAAAAGGGCCATGGCAGTCGATTCAGTGTATGGGTCTAGACATGGGAAATACGTATCAGAAATAAACCTTGTAGCATCAGCTATTAAATATTCTATTGCAAGGTCAAAAACTATTATCAATATCGATAATCACTTCACAAGTTCGGGAAGTTATTTCCATTTTCAAAACTGGTTAGAAGAATTATCAGATAAGGAAGAAGCTCTACCAGAAGGCCTTTTATTTTTAGCATTTGACAATGAGCAATGGGGGCAAAGGAATTATTTCGATCGTGGACACAATACAGTGATATTTCACACTGTTACTAGTTTTGTTGCCTTTAATATAGATCCGCATAATTATATTCAACATACTAATAATAAACCTTGGGCATTCGATTCTCTTAATAGGTTGCAATACAAAAGTCTTTTCGATCCTATGCCTAAAATGCAAGATGTTATAGATAAAGAATTGCATCTTTATTTTTTTAAAATTCTTGATTTATTGTGCGAAAAAATATTAACTGCAACTAATAAGATTGATTCTCTTGCATCTAATTTAGGCTTGAATATTCGTTGCAGTAAACAATGCCCTAATTGTAAAAAGCAAGATATTGACAATAGAAAGCAAGTTTGCCCAGATTGTAAATTTCGTTTACCTACGTATCAGAAATGTCAGAAATGTTGAAGCAACGTTTTGAAGTAGAAGAGAATATAGCCGAACAGTCTACAACCTCTAAACTATATAATTCCCAGAAAGAAACTCAACTATCTAACATACCAAGAATTAGTATTACCCAAAAAATGCGTGCCGATGAAGGAGTTAATGTTCCAGAAATTTTTATACCCGACCCTCTTAATGTTAACCCTAATACAACTACAAATATTGAAAAAGTTTTTCTTAATATTAAAAAAATTTCAGGAATTGAAGATGGAATACGCAAATGGGTAGTTGTTACATGTGATGGTATTCCATATCATCGGGCAGCAAAAATTAAGGAAAAATATCCATAGCTAATTCTTATCCCTGGACAATTGCATGAAGAAATGAACATGCTTCGGGCTTTTGTGGAATTAAATTGGTAAATCTGTTTCATGTTTAGATATTTTATTTTTTATTTTATTAACCTTTAATTGTTAATAGGGACATCGATCTCAAGCAATTCGCAATATCTCAAGAATATAAAACAGAAAATCAGCTCTCTTATTTTAAGAAATGCCACGACCATCATAAGTCTTGGGATTCGGTCTGCAACATTTATCGTCGGGCTATGGCTATGGAATTGATGTGGCCATATGTTAAATATTCTTCTAATCCATCAGTAGAAGAATACTTGGTCTGGGTAAAGGGACAAACAGATCCACGTTATCAAATAAAGTTTGAACAAGTAAAATTTTTTAAATTTTAATTAGATTTTTTATTAAATTTGACAAAAATTTTAATACTAATATTGTGTTAAATAGACTTTTGTTTATCTGCAGGCCATAATTAATTACAGAAAAGCTATTAGGGAGAATAATCCATTATTAAAAAGTGCTGCAAGGAGGGTCTTTTCTCCAGTATGGTCTGCACGACATCATCCGATTTATCGTTTTATAGAAGTTGCGGATGAAGTGCAACTATTGCAGCTTGATCCAATTATACGGGATCTTGTAGAAAGAAATTGTACAATTTCATGGTCAGGGCTTTCTAATTAGCATCAAGGGTTAGATTCAATTTTAGAGGAGATAAATAAAGCCTTGAAAACGTTAATACCTCCTATTCCACAAATGCGGCATTGGCGAATTGCTGCACGAAATTGTAAAAAATTTTTCCAGGTATACAATTAATATGCAATTATTGCATTAAGTTATTAAAAGTTTTTAAATTTTATATTTTTAAATTTAGCTGTGAAATAATTTTTTTCAATCGATTGGATATAATGAAACTCAAACAACTGGTCCAAGGGTTAAATCAGAAGCAGTTGTGGAATGTGAGAGATTTCTAGCTCGCTTAAGAAAAGAAAATTTCGTTAGTTCAATAGCGAATTCTTGTAGAAGCCTAGGAGAAGAATTTGAATTAAGTGCACAGTTGATGGATTTTACTAGTTTAGCCAAACGGGCTCGACAAGAATATATTTTTGAAGTTTTTTATAATAATAACTCTGCTTCTTTATTTAGGTCTATTCCAATTACCAAACAAGAAGCAATTAAGCAAATAAGTAAAGTGACCATGACCAATCCAGAAATTATTTGTAAAATAGAAACGCTTCTTGAACAGGCAAGTGATAGTGTTCGCAAAAAATATCATGGAATAAAGTCCAAGAAGTGTAGCGAATTATTGGTTATATTAGAGGAGATAAGATCTTTATTTAATTCTGATGAGCTTGATGATAGTGAATGCACTGAAAATTTCGAGGTATATGAAATAGAAAATGCTAATTAGAATTGAGATTTTGTTGAGATTTTGTAGCAATTCTAGGGATATTCGACCCTATTTAACATCCGGATCAATTTTTTTTTCTTACATGTCACCATTATTTTTTTTTCTTTTTGTTAATGTATTATTTAAGCGTAGTATAATACAGTTTTGGTAAATTAGAATGCTTTTTCATGAACGACTTTGTATTATCTTGTCTTTATTGTGAATCAATTGTAAATTTTAATTTTAATTAGATAAATACAGTAATAAAATACATTTATTTAAAATACATATAAATAAAATTATAGTCTTTAAATAATTGCCATTATGCTAAACCCTATCTATGAATAGATAAAACCTGATGGCTTTAAGTATTCAGTATAATAGTCTGCGAATATAAAATAATGATAAATAAAATAATTTATATGATTACAGCGAAAGAAGGAATTTGTACTAGTATTTACCATAAGAGAAATCCAAATCAGGCCAAAATCAACGTTGGATTCTTAGTCTTGAAAGGCGTGTCGTGTTAAAAATGTCCCAGATTCATGATCTAAAAAGAAAAACTGGAACAAGGTTCTGATTACCTTGATCTTAAAGTACAGTAAAACCTTTATAAGTGCATACTCTATAAGTGCACGCCCTCTCCAAATGCACATTCAAACTCTATACGTTTCCTATAAATGCACTTTTTCTTTTTGATCTATAAGTGCATTTCGTTTATGCTAGGTTGCACTTATAGAAGTTTTACTGTATTTGATTGAAAAAACTATTTAAGTAAATAAGATTCCGTTTGTTACCAACCCGCTTACTACAGTAATCACGAACTTTTAGCAATGGTCAAGTATAGAAGTAATATGAAATTCGAATTTTTGAATATATCGTATTAGATAATTCTAGAATCATTGATCGACATCTTTATCGCTATAAAAGGTGCAATCAACAGTGTCCAAAATTCGGTATATTCCCCGACTGTATTTGATGAAGACTGGTCTTTTGCCGATGGGTGCCCAACAGATCGATTACCCAATGCCCCAAATGCTAATGCCGGACAAACTATAGTAGCAGATGGAATTTGACTTGGCCAGGCAATATACTGGCTTAAAACTAACTATCCCACAGTCACTGCGGAAAAACAGCAAATGCTCTTTGGTTCAACGGTCCAAGGCGGTGATTCTGTGGGTCGATTTTATTCTAAATTACGTAAACTTGCAAGGCTTGCAGGAATTGATGATCAACAAATTCGTTTATAATTTATTCATGGCATTTCTCCTGACAATCAATTAGAAATTCAATGCATCGGAATTAATAGGCCCGTATCAGAATTGCTCACTGAGCTCGAAGAAATTGAAAGATATAAGACAGAGCAATTGTCTGGAGCTTATTTATATTCGGGTCCAGCATCATCGGATAAATCTCATAGAAAAAACAATTATTCAAGCAATTTGGGTATGACCAAAACTGAAGTCGAAAACTTAATAAAATCTATGATGCCATCTATAGAATCTCAATCTATTTCTTCTCAACCATCTCAACCCGACTATAGACCACAACCTCCAGGAACCTCTCAAATTATACAAGATACAAATAAGGGTAAATTTTTACAATGGCTTCTTGGAGAGATATCAGAATTTGTTCCTGTTCCCAAGCCCGATTTACCCCCAAAACCGGTAATAAAGAATGTTGAAGTTACAGATAATGATCCCGTAGAAGATATGCGTAGGCAATTAGAAGACCTTAAAATCAATCAGACTAAAATGAATAAAGCTATAAAAAAGATTTCTAGCAAACCCAAATCTTCTCGTCGCAAGACAAAATCAAAATCTAAGACCAAAAAAAAGAAATCATCCAAGCGTGTTAACGCCCATATAATTTCAGATGAATCATCTTCAGACTCTAGCGATAGCGAAAATAGTACGACATCTAGTGAAAATGAACTTGAAACCAATACCTTGGCGCGTTCATGGAATGAATCAGGATCGGATTCCTCTGGGACTAGTGAGTCTAGTAATTCAGAAAGCGATTCAGAAGAATACGAAGTCAATGCTATAAAAAAAAAAAAACTTATTCTGATACCAAGAGATCAAAGAAGCGCAAAAGTGCCAGGCCAAAAACTTCTAGCAAAAAATCTAGTAACACCGCTTCTGATAAAAAGGGCAGTAAAGATATTAGGCTACTTAAAATTCCTACAGATAATATTAGCCTAAATGCATTTTTTGCTATTTTACGATCAATGGTTGATTCATTTACTTGTACACAGCCTAAAGAAGTTTCTATTAATGGTTACAATATGATTAATGCTGAATTCATTGTACTAAAAGATCCTGTTCTAAATCATTTCACTTCAAATTTCTCAGACAAGGAACGTGAAAAGTTCTGGCATGAGATTACTATAATATTTTCTCATATCTTGCAACCAATATCAGATCTAATTCGAATTGCTTCCCAGCAAACAAATATAACACCCCAAACAGCCCCAGAGAGATTGCAATCAGAGACAGAAATTTCATGGCCCAACCCTATAGAAATTAATTTTATTCGTAAAATTATTCCTAATGATGTCGCTACTATATGTTGCAAGATTAGCTTACCATTAGGAAAAATCGTACAAGTGCCTTCTGCCATGATAGATAGTGGGACAAATTGCTCAGTTATCTCAAAAGGCCTTATAAAACTATTGGGAGCAGAAGTAGATAAAAATAAGAAACCATCAGTTAAATGGCGTAATAATTCCTTAGAGTCTTCAGGCATATCTTATAACATTTCGGTTACGGTTGGTCAGGGAGAAAATAGTTGTACAATCTCTGAAGACTTTCCGGTTATGGATGATGATAAACTCTGGATTTATTGGGTACACCTTGGCTTGATCAAGCTGGATGGGAGCCCATTGTTAAGCGTGAATTCAAGTTAATACATAAAAATAAAGTAATTACTATACCTCTTTCAGTATATAAGTCCCACTCTTTTCTCATAAATTCGAAAAGAGAAAATTTGGTTAACATATCAATTCTGCCTGAGCCGGCCTCAACTTGTGTTGGGGAAGGTGGGTCAGAAAAAAAAACATATGAGTTATGAGGAACTTGAAAAAATGTTATTTGATACTCTTAATGCTAAAGAGGTTCTCAATGAGGTATGTGAGAAGTTTTTATCATTCTATGATGAGCTGGATCTTTTAGTTAGCTAGTATATGCAGATATTTGGCTATATTTTTTTATCACGAATAGCTTCTTTTTCATAAAATGCATTTAGATCCCTACCTTCCTCGACATACGTCGAGGCTGGTTCAGGCAGAATTAGTTTACTAGCCAAATTTTTCCTACCTTCTCGTAATAAATCACTCGAAGGCAGAATTGATTTGTTATCTAAATTTTCTCTTTTCAAATCCCTGCCTTCTTGTGATAAATCACTCGAAGCCAGATATATCGGTAATCTGGATTGGCAATCCAGATTTATTTTTTTGAGCTTGCTAGAAAAAATCTGTTGATCCCAGGCAACCCTATTTTTTTTCTTGCCTCTCCAGATTTGATAAATACGTTTTTGTGATATGCTATATTTTTCTTTTAGTTCATTTAAAACTTTAGACCTTGGCCTATCATTACGGCATTGCATAATAAAATCATAATCAGCTAGTGATAAAAAAGGAGCATCACATCTTATGCGTTGCCTAAGCATGATAGTATTTTTTTTATATCTAATATATTATTTCAAAATAATTTATTAAATAGAATGCATATATTATATTGGATATACAGAAAAAAATTTAGAAAAAACTAGATAAATAGGATATATATATTATACTGGATATACTGAATATACCAAAATACCAATTATACAGGAAAAAAATTTCGGATGAACCGGATAAATATATAGGAGGTTCCGGATAAATATTTCATATATTTTTTAAAGTCTACATAGTTGGCATTTTCAAAGATTACAACAAATCTTGATTTTATTTTTTATTCTATCTGTCAATTCTGTCCAAGTTTTTAAAGTTATGGGATTTGGTCTAGACTCTACGTCTTCCGGGAATAGCACATGCAATGAAGTGGTCATAAAGCTATCTGTCGAGAAAACCGTTAACTTTTCTAGATCTTGCCATTCAAGTTCTTGTATAAAAGCTCTTTCTGCTAAATCTTCGCCTTCTCGTAATAAATCATTTGAAGGCAGAAAATAAGTGAACCCCTTTATTGATTACTAGATTTCTTTTTCCGAGCTTGTGAGAAAAAAGTAAGATACCTTCTGCAATAATCTTGGAGAAACCATTCTTATAAATTCTGAATTCTCTTTTTTTGAATGAAATGAGAAAAAAGGAAAATATAAAATGTTTTGGGTATTGGATTAGTAAACATGTCTATTTGAGCTGGTTCATTTGTGAGGAAACAGGCTTATTTATATAGTTTATTTTTTACAACTAACCCTTTTTATATAAAAACAGTTTTGGATTTGCTGATCTATTTATTTATAAATTGATTAGTATGGGCCAAAAATAAATCGATCTACTAACAATCACAAGCTATTGATTAAAAAATCTAAACATGCATGTCGGGCGCAGTAGTCCTGCTTTTTTTGTATGAGAAAGCCTCGCAAGCTCGAAAAAAAAATATATTGATAACAAATATATTTTAACTATTTATATCTGGCTAAGCCAGCTCACAAGTATTGTGAGAAGGCAGGTTTGAATCTGATAGTATTTTGTCCAACTCAAGACCAGTTTGCTCTTCTATATAATTCTCTATCCAGTCTATAGTCTCTTCTAACGATTTTACTATCTTTTTTAACTTTTTATGCTGGGAATAATATTCACTTAGTCTTGCTTGGTGCTTATATATTTTACGAGCCATTTTTTAGTATTATATATATAGATATTAAATATATTAAAAAAACTAATTGCCAAGGTGGGACACCATGTAACTAGGGCGCAGTATATAGCACAGTATCCATATTGGGTAGAGTCTGGACACGGTGTTCGAGCTCAACTTAATTGCGCAGAAGAAAGGGCGCAGTAGTCACATGATATTGTGACCTCCAACCATAAATAATTAAATATTTTTAAAAATGTCATAAATATTATTTTGTATATTAATAAACCAATTTAAATCCAATAGTTAATAATAGCTGTGAAACAGTTGGTTTTGGCAATAATACCTCAAAACTAGTATCTAAAATTGTTAAACTGATATCACATAGAAGAATTTCAATTTCTCTTCGTCAATTACTAAAGATAGTAAAACCTGAGGTTCGTCAAGAACTTATAAACGCAATAGCAAATCCAGATATTCCTTGAAGAAATCATACACCATGCAAGGTTAAAAGAAAAAAGAAAATTTTTAATGATACTGCATCAGAGTCCTCATCCTCATCTGGGTCTGACTCTGAATCGTCTAGCTCATAATTTAGTCTATGCGATTTACCCCTGCCTTCTTATAATAACAAATATATTTGGCTTCGAGTAAGTATTGTGAAAAGGCGCTAGGAATGTTTCAAGTTGGTATATAGCTTGCTATATATATCGTATAACTAGTCTAGTTTATGCCCCGCCTTTTCGCGATTCTCGCTTGAAGCCAGAAAGTAGATAATCCCTAGTTTGTTTGCTATGTACTGGTTTACTATTTATCTATTTTCGAGCTTGCGAGAAAATGGGCTATGTGAGACATACATTTATTTTGATACTTCTCTGGGAGCTTGGCCATAATAGCTCTTTTTTCGGCCTCTTCATGGGGTATACCATCCTTGACCATATTCTTATAAGCTTTATTACGCCAATGAAATATAGCAAAAAGGTAATTCCATCTGATAGGATCCAGCGCTTAGTGTCTATTGGACATAGGGCCTTCTTTTCTGATTCGACCAAAGATAATGTATGATCCTTTGACCGGATACCTATATTTTTGGCATGGAATACTTCCTTACCGAATAGACAGTCTCGATAAACTTGGGTCATAGGTGAATTATTCTCTGGATAAGTATTTTTAGCCATCTCATCCATACCTTTTTACTAACTCCTTTATGCTTAGACTTTGTAGACTTATCTGCTAAGACATAGTGGTATGACTTGGTCCAGATATAATAAGATTCTGTAATCACATTGCCTGGAGTCTCATCTTTGAAAAGCCCAATAGTCTTAGAATCATTAAGATCAAAAGGTCTGGTCGCTCTGCCATGTCTTTATAGATATCCTCAGTTTCAACTTGAAACATATATGAGTCTGTATCCTTATATCCGAGCTGGACATTATTACCATATCTCTCTTTTGCATATCCATACCAAAAGTGGTACATGTGAAGCTTGCTAAGGCCCAAGACTGATGCTCTAACAATAATAGGCTTGTTGAGAGTTACAGTAGCCTTTCCCATATGTGCTCCTACAAGTGTATTTCCCAGCTATCTGGCATATTTAAAAGAGGGTTTACGAATCTGATTAATAAACTTTTTTTCATCTTTATCATTGTTCACAGCCATGAGCTTGACATCTTGGTATTTGCAAACATTTTCCATAGTTTTGCCATATACCGAATTATTCATGAGCTTAAAGAAATCTTTCTCAAAAGCATTCTTAGCGCCTTGTTGCTTTTCCGTATTATAGGCTATATAAGGGGCAAGCCAGTTAGTCTGTTTGAATGATAGGATTTCTGTAACCTCATCAACTATCATACCCAATTTTATATAATATTGGAGTTCTTGGTAATGGATAACATAATCTTTTCGTGGACCAAGATAGGGAACTAGTTTTTTTGTTGCTAAAAACCGACCTCCATCCAAGTTATCTACAAGCTCTGAGGTATAGGAACACAACATATCTTTAATTATAGCTATATTCTCTACGGCTGGGGGTAAATCACTCAAATAGTCATGGGTCTTTAGAGGAAAGTGTGCCTTAATATTTAGGAAATAACCTCGTGGAGAATTTGTCTCAGTATTAAGAATCTTTTCAAGATATTTTTTTTGCTCATTTGGATTATCTTCAAGATATTTACGGCTTACCTCCCATTGATAATTTCCAATAGGCAGATACTGACTCATGGCCCAGCCATAAAGATTATTTGCATCGACATATGAGATCCATGTTGTTGGTTTAGACAGGTTAAAGGCCTTACCCATTTAGGATTGTTGGCTTTAAAATAGCGCTTACAAGCCATAGCTATCCTGCTACGCTTAGCCTTTTCTATGAAATCATGCATAGCCATGTCTGTAAAGAGTCCAATCTTAACTTCTGTCATCTTAAGCATGGCATCTCAAGCTAAAGCTGGTGCAGACACATAGTAGCTCGGATCAAGCTCATAATATTGTATACATGTTTTTCAGAATTGGGTCCAGATATCTGCCAGGCTAAGTACATCAATCTTAAGATAGAGATCATGATACTCACCTAGATTTTGGCATTTAAATTCCTTCCATACTTTTTGGGCGTGCTTATAATCTTTTTGGCTAATTTTTTTTCATGAAGATATGTACTAAATTCATGAATTGGCGGAAGCTCAGTCTCTAGGAATCTATCTTGTGAATCGATATATTCATAGGGATAAACACCTTTGTGACATACTAGAAAAATTTGATCTGAAGAATAGTCTTTAAAGTACTGGCTTGTAATAGGGTGGTTGGTACCCAAATTTTTTGTAAGATTTGCCAAGCTATTATTCATAAACTGCATGCTATCTATATATTTTAACTGGCCTACCTTCATTATTTTATATCTCTCAAAAGTCTCTGCAATTACTATTATCTGATGTGCATTAACAGATTTTCCTACAGATTCACAAACCAAGTGAGAGTCATAACCCCAGAAGTTATAAAAGATAACTGGAATTGGTGTTTTCCATGCTTCGATTTGGAGTTTGAGATTACAGGTATTGTGGGCAGGTCCTTGAAACTTACCTGTTATATAACAGTGGTCCCAGACTTTATTATCTATAGCAAGCTTTTCTTTACATATCCAACAGATATCGGCTTCGGCAAATATTTTTTTATCTTCCTCAGTTATAATTCGATCATGCTTAATGGCTAAGACCTTATTAATTTCAACCAACTCCTTATCGATTTTTCGGACGAATTCTTGTGTAGCATTTTCACCCCGATATATAAAAGGCCCCCATATATCTCCAGTATCAATCCAGTGAACCAAATAGCAGAAGCTATTTGCTTTCTGTTTTATGAGTTTATGCATTTGTCCTTCATATTCTTCGTTGCATTTCTTGTTGTCTGCCTCGAAGTTAGCTATAATTACACAAGGAGTATTGATCATCCAGGCGTAATTTTTAAACTTTTCAAAATCATTGATACCTTTGATAGGTAATTTGACTTCTTGAGTTGCTTCCCCAAACTGAAACAGTGCTCTCGATGATGATCTAAAGCCTTTATTGTAGAAAAACTTTGAGTGCATTTTCTACAAATATATCTTTTACCATGATGAGCAGTATCTCTAAAAACTAGCCCATTTATATTCTTAATCCAAAGAAAATAGTTTTTTTGTCTGTACTTGTTATCCTCAGATTTGGTAATATCTGTAAGAGCTATGAGATCGATAATATATTGTCTATTATAATTCTTGCTAGCTATTACAGCTTTGGGGGTTGCCGATTCCTCTTTCCATTTCCAGACATTAATAGAGATATCCGGATTCATTTCCTCAATCTTATTAAATATACGGGAACAAACTGGAGTAGGCATTGGGATGCTATCAAGTTTGACGATATAAGTATTTTCGAAGGCTTTTTGCTCTATATATATGCCTTCCTAAGTGGTCTGTAATTCAATCCTTATCTGCAAAATAACATCCTAATGCACCTTTGAGACAATTATCTGTGGGCTTGCCCGTAGCCAGATCTATAATATCTGAATTGTCTGGATTAATTGTACACTTTGTATTGGCAAGCTTTTTAGGAGTAGGAATATAGGAACCTCCATTAGATCGACGGTAGGTATAGGATTCAATAAATATATTTTCTATTCTAAGAAGAATTTTACCAGACTCTTCTTTTAAGTGATTTTCAATTTGTATATCAATTTCTCCTACGGATTGAATTAAATATGGGTCTATATCATTTTCTGAAAGAAGAATATGTTGTTTTCCTCTATGATATGAATGGGTCTAACTAAGCTCATAATTCGCTTTGTCCATAGCATCACCTTTTCCCTTATATTTATACTTTGCATATGTGCTTTCTATAACTAATGATGTTTTTATTTGATCTTTTTTGTAGAGCTCTTCTTTGAGAATATTAGTAATTGCTTTGCATATTGAGGCCATGTGTTGGGGCATATATGGGGCGTCGGCATATGCTGTTTGATTGTCTTGCTGTTTATTAAAAGCATATGCTGGATTATTGCCTGCTGGAATTTTTCTTTCCCATACAGACATATTTTTGAAACTTTTATGTGGTCTGGCTGGGTCATAACTTTTTTCCACAAATACTATATCATTCTCTTGGACTTTATTCTGCTCAGAGGATATTTCTTCTCTATAGGCTTGGGTCGCCTGGCCTGGGCTGACTTCTTGAACTTGGGCCCCCTTTTGAACTTTGTTCTGTGAGGGAGAGACTTGGATTGCTGAATTTGAACCAGATTTAGAAATGAGAGGTAGCCCCTGATTGGATACTTGGGTTCGAGCAAATGGTACATTTATTGATTTTTTTTGCTTTTATAATGCTTGTGAAGTTTTTTTGGTCCTTTAAAAGTATATCCACTACAAGCACATGTACGATTTTTTTATCACTTCTAGGCATAAATTATTAAGTCTCACCTGTTAATATATTGGGTAAACTTTTGTTTAAATAAAAATATTTATCCTTAATTAATATATTATATTGGTCACTTTTTATAATATATATAGTTTTATTTAATTAATTTTTTGGGCTCAGAAGCTAGAACTCACCTCTGATCGGATAAGTCTCACCTCGAATAAGACTCACCTCTGATCGGATAAGTCTTACCCCTCGGATTGGATAAGTCTCACCTCTGATCAGATAAGTCTCACCTCTGATCAGATAAGTCTCTCCCCTAATAGCTAAATCTCACCTCTGATTGGATAAGTCTCACTCTTAATAGCTAAATCTCTCTTTTGCGAGGTGAGACTTAGCATTTTTTGTCCTTTGCTAGATAGTAATGAATCGCTTTTTAAATTATTTCTAGGATAATATAGAAAATAGTATGCATATTAGGCTTGAATGGGCCTGCAGGGAAGTACACTCGGACACTTCGGTTCTCAGTGCTTCTCTGCTCATTTCAAGAGCAAGCAATATAGCATAATTTTTTTGTTATCTTGTTTGGGGTTAAAAACATAGCCAGAGTGTTAACAAAGACTATGTACTCCTTAAAGTTGGAAGCCCAAATTATGTGTAAGGAGAGTAGATTAACAGGATTTGACTCTAGCGTAATTTAGAGCTCGAATTCGATATAAGATTACATATATCTAGAAAGGTCTATAAAGAGATCTAGAGACTCTTCTGGATACATTTAGGAATTTTGACCCCAGATATCCCGTTTTCGCTCTACTACTTTGGTTACTGGGATAAAGAATAAGTTCTGTAACAAAGTTCTTTATACTTATGATAAAAATCACAATAATTCCAGTGCAAACTAACAATATTGTGTGGTCACCAAAATAGCAAATAAGTTCAGTAACAAAATTTTGTATGATAGAAATTATGATAATTCCAGTGCAAACTAATGCATACTGTGTGGTTGCCAAAATGGTGAATAGGTTCTGTATCAAAATTTTGTATGATAGAAATTAATAATTCTAACCACTACTATAGTCATCAGAATAGTAAGTTTTCTAACAAAATTTTTAGTAATTCATGATAAAAATCATAGTAAGTAAGTACTGTAACTGATTTTTTTATATTAAAATTACAACAATTTCAATGCAAATTTCAACCTTAATTATATATTTTATATTGTGGTCACCTGAATAGCAAGTATAGTAGTATAGCAAGTAAGTAATATAATAGAATTTTTTATAATAGAAATCACAATAATTTTAATACAAACTAACACAACATTAATTGTATAGAAATTACTCAATCTTAACTATTTAGGGGCAAGTACTTTAGTGGGAATTTTTTATAGTAAAAATCATGAAAATTATAATGTAAACACTCAACATTAACCACATACTATAGTTAATAGAATTGTAGGTTTTTTAAGTTCTGTAACATAATTTTTTATAGTAGAACTCACAATAATTTAAATATAACTAACTTAACCTTAATTACATAGAAGCAATGATAATTCTTATGCAAGCCAACTCTATACATGGCAGTTGCCAGAATAGTACGTTTTGTAACAAGATTTTATGCAATAAGAATTATTATAATTCTAATGCAAATTAATTTAATCTTAACTGCATAAAAATAATATAATAATTTGTATTAGAATTTTTCAATACAAATAATTAATCTCAATTACATGAAGATTATAATAACTCCAATGCAAACTGACTTATCAAAATAGCAAGTTCTATGATAATTCTAATTCAAACTGACTAAACCTTAGTAATATGCAGTAATATGGTCACTGGAATAGCAAATAACAAAATTTTATAGTAATTCCAAATAGAAATTATAGTTTTTACAGTAATTCATTATAGAAATCATAATTCTAATACAAATTAACTCTATATGTGTAACTGGGCCAGCGAGTAAGTTCTGTAAAGAATATTTTGCAATAATTTATAATTGAAATTCTAATACAAACTAATTCAACCACATCCATATACTATAGCTACCAGAGAGTGATTATTGTAACAGAATGGTTTACAATAACTTATAAGAGAAATTATAATAATTCTAATGCAAACTTAACTAAATCTGTGACCAGAATAACAAATTTAATTGATAATCTGTTTCTGAATGAGGGAACCATATATAACCATATATAGTAAATTGTGACACACATGACTATGAGATTTACTATAGTCAAAAATGCTATTTCACGTAAACAATAGTAGGTTTACATTAGTCAGCAAATCATTTTATACCAATATCTCTGCAACTACTAAACAGATTTTAATGACATTACTATATTAAAATCATAAATAATGCTCTACAGGATTACTTAGAAATTGAAGATATATTTACTTAGTAGAAAAATGACTTCACTTTGTTGTGAAGTAGCATTTGTGGCTTAGCAATTTTATATAGTAAATCATATAGATCTGCGCGTCACAATTTACTATGTATAGCTCTTTTATTTGGAAACAGATTATCAATTAATAATAGAATTAAGCAACTCATGATAGAAATCACAATTGAAATTACAATGCAAACTGCATACTTTACAGCAGTCATGGAATGGTAAGTTCTGTAACAGATTTTTTAAGTATTTTATTATCGAAATTATGATAATTTTAAATGCAAACTAATTTAACCTAAACCACAATGTTGTAACTAAAATAACTAGTAAGTTATATAAAAGAATTTTCTCTGCAATTTATGATAGAAGTCATGATAATTCAAAAGTGATTTGTATTATAATATTTTATTAATAATTTGCTTATAAAAATGCTCAAAATAGATTTAGGACTATGAGTATGATGTCTAGAATATTACAATATATAATTTAGAAACTATACCTTTGGATCTATAATATAATAAAGTAATTTAGCAGTTGATAAAATAATTCAGAAGTTATATTAAGGCATTTTGATTTAACCAAAATAATTTACTATATTAAACTTAATAATACAATACTCATTTCAAAAAGATTAAATTTTATAATATTTATTCTTCCAAAGACAGACATGCAATACCAATAAGTTGATTATTGATATGAAACAATGAAAATGTGAGATTGTGAACTTTGAGAGGTTAAAATAATATTAAAGTTTAAGATTATTAATTTAGTATGTTAATTAAAAATTTATTTATAAAGTCTTTTGAAAAAAATAAATAATTCATCTGTTTTTCATTCTTTTCAATTTTTTTTAATTTGTATATTAGTAAGAATAATGATTTGACCTTGAGTTTTAGATTTAGAGTAATGCATTCATTAGTACTAATTTAATATTATGCAGTCTCAATAAATACATATATTTAATCATTAATCAATGATATTTTTGTAAATTAAAATAGTTATCACGAATGAAATTATAATAAATCTAATGCAAGCTAATCTACCTTAGCAACATATTGTATGTACAACAGTAGTATTAAGTTCTGTAATAGAAGATTTTTTTACATATAACTTATTAATATAATCAGAAAAAAACTATATAAGATGGGTGGCGTGAATGCGCCACCCATTACACTAGTTTAATATTAAAAATTATATACATGATATATATTTTATTTAATATTAAAAAACCTTTGATCTACTAGTTCAGTTTGGACGATTTTATTACCAAAATGATTGTCTCAATGAGACAATTCTAATAAGCCCAAAATCATCGAAATCAAATCACAGGGTCATGAGATCACTAAGGTTTTGTATTATTTTATATATGTCTTAAAATAAAACAAAACCTTAGCAATCTTGTGACTCTGTAATTGGATTTTGATAATTTTGGGCTTGTTAGAATTGTCTCATTGAGATGATCATTTTGGTAGTAAAATCATCCAAAACAGACCAGTAGATCAAAGGTTACTTAATATTAAATAAAATATATATAATATATAATTTTTAATATTAAATAACCTTTGATCTACTGGTCTGTTTTGGGCAATTTTACTACCAAAATGATTGTCTTAATAAGACGAATCTAACAAGCCAAAATCATCAAAATCCTATCACAGGGTCACAAAACCGCTAAGGTTTTGTTTTATTTTATATATCTAATATATATCTTAAAATTTATTTTAAAACATATATAAAATAACACAAAATCTTAGCAATATTGTGACCCTATAATTGGATTTCAATAATTTTTGGCTTTTTAGAATTGTCTCATTGAGACGATCATTTTGGTAGTAAAATTGTCAAAACGGACCAGTAGATCACAAATTATTTAATATTATTTATATTAGTATAATATAGTTGCTTCTCTCTAATCTGAATCTCTCTAAACTGAACACTATTAAACTCTTTCTAAACTGAACAAAATCTTCTAAAACCAGGGATAGCATGTCACAATGTCCAATTGATTTAAATTTCTTTTGGACATATGACCAATTTCAATTGGACATATGTCCAAAAAAAATTGAAATCAATTGGACATTGTGACATGCCAACCTAGCCTAAAACATTTGTAAATTTTATTATAAAGTTCAGATAAGCTATATATAACTTTTTGAAAACTGAACTTTTTCAAATTTTTCCATAGTAAAAAAAAGCAGTCCTAGTAGTTCGGATTAGAGAGAGTTGGCTGTATATTATAAAAAATTAGTCATTATATTAACCAATCAGAATTGAGATAGAGTAATCATACCATACATGGATAGGGCGGCTACTAAGTAAAAAATATTACATGATTTATGGCATGCCCCTTACTGCCAGTGAAGATGAATAGCTCTTTGCGAATAATTTTGCTCAAGTTTGCAATTATTTGAAACCTATTAAACAAAATCAAATTAAAAATTTAATGAATATAAATCAGATAGTGAATTTTTCGCCTAAAAGATATCATTTAAAGATATCAAGTTTCGCAATCTTTGAAAGTAGTTAAAGATATTCACTTCTAATAGTAATCTTGATAGCACTGTTGCTAGTTCTTTGCAAGTATCTAATACAGATAAACTTGCTAGTAGTTTTGATAATATGTCATTTGAATTAGATAATTCTAATATTAATGGATAGGATTTACCTGTACTGGATCTAGTACATTGTACTGGATTTAGTACATAATTAATTGATGATCCGTCAGTCAACTGATGCATGATCGCAGTGTAACGTAATGCAAATTACTATGTAAATCACTTATAGACGAAATGCCACGATAACCCAAGAAAAAATATTTTTTTACTAAGTTAATGAGTCATGTCAACTAATTGAAAGTTGTAGAGCTCGTCAAGGCGCATCTAACGGTGGTTAGATCATCAAAATCGGCCTAGTAGATGCAGAAATATCGTTGAAAAACGATTGGACGACTATGTAAAATTCTATGTAAACAAACATTTGTTTACATAAAATTTTACATAGTGCCCAATCGTTTTTTGATGATAGCTCAGCATCTACTGGGCCAATTTTTTTGATGATCTCACCACCTTTAGATTCGTCATAATGAGCTCTACAACTTTCAATTAATTGGCAAATTCATTAACTTAGTAAAAAAAATATTTTTCCTTGGGTGATTGTGGCATTTCTGCTATAATAATCTATATTATAGGTAGAAATGCCACGATCACCCAATGAAAAATGTTTTTTTTACTAAGTTAATGAATTATGCCGATTAATTGAAAGTTTTAGAGCTCATTATGACGAATCTAAAGGTGGTGATATCATCAAAAAAATTGGCCCAGTAAATGCTGAGCTATCATCAAAAAATGATTGGGCAACTATGTAAAATTTTATGTAAACAAATGTTTGTTTACATAGTGTTACAGTAGAGAGGCCTTCTTTTACTCCTTACTATAACAATGACACGGCTACAGGGATCCTTTATCAGTTTATAGTGGTGTCCAAGAGGTAGGTATAATTACTTAGTCTGTAAGAAATTATACTCTTCTCTAAGGGCAGTTCGTGAGAGTATTCAATAAGGAATTATTGATTTTACTATTACTTGATAATAAACTTGGTGTTATTCAGATAAATAGTTTCTTTATTAATAATCTAAGATAGGGGTATCCTTAGGTTTCTGTTCCTAAGAAATCCCAATACAAGATGTATAATAAATATAAAGAAAAGTGGGGTGTCTTGGTCTAGTTTGACTAAGGGAAATTCTGTGTCTTTAAATACTTTTTAGAATAAGCGTTATAAGCATTGATTTACAATGATAAATACTATAATCTACAAGAGCAACATAAGCGTTATAAACGGTATAAGCGTTATAAGCGGTATAAGCGCTATAAGCGTCATAAGTGTTATAAGCAGTATAAGCGCTATAAGCGTTATAAGCGTGATAATTGTTATAAGCATTATAATCGTTATAAGCGTTATAATCGGTATAAGCGTTATAAGCGATATAAGTGTTATAAGCGGTATTAACTATTCTAACTTCTCAAGATAATAATATAATACAATATTAATAAAATATAATAATAAAAATTGAAATAATAAAATAATAAGATAATATAATAAACTATCGTTCTATAACATTTCCGTCCCCTTAAGAAAATTTACTCCGTAAATTCCTTCTCTAATTCTTCCAATAGAGCGGTATAAACTTCATCTTTCAGTTTAGTCACTTGGGTCACAGAAAGGTAATTGGTTTGGTACATTAAGTCCTTGGGACAAATTGTGAAGATTTTTCTAATTCTCTGGGCTCCTTTCCAGATGTCTTGAGTTTTCCGGTCTCCTTTTACCTTTCGAATTTGTTCTCTAATTTGGTCTCTAT
>QKWP01002839.1:17888-29341 GCA_003550325.1 Gigaspora rosea | reverse complement strand
TTTTTTTTTTTTTTAAAGAGAGGTCTATTCTCTAGTTCTTTATTTAGATTTTGTAGATTATACATATTTAATTACATGTAGGAATTACTAATCTATGGGGAAGTAGAGATAAGAGCTAAGATTTACTCTCGACCTAATTCTTTACTAGAATGGCCGTAGACCTCTAGTTTTCGAGTATGTTGTTAGGAGAAGGGTTATTACTATATATAAATTTGTCTATTTTTTGTTTAATGTAGGAAGATATGTGTGAAAGTGTTTTCATCATAATTGGTGGAGTTAAGAGGGAGGGAGGGGGAACAGCCTCCGAGTGTCGAGACATTCTGGAGGATATCCATATTTCTTTGTATATTAGTTCAGCGATTTGATGATGTAGAAGTGGAGATAGTTTTTTCTTTTAGTGTGGAGTGGCAAAAGGAGCTAAAGTACGACCAGTAATAATGCCAATCGTAACTTTTTTGTTGATATGTAGGTCCGTATAGTTGGAGATAAATGCTTCTGGATTTTCTAAAGAAAGTTCCTTTTTTTCAGCTATTTTTATTAAAAGTCTTCCGAGCTCTGTTTTGAAATTAAAGTGATTTGAGATACAGATTAGTAAGTAGGAGTAATCTTCCGAAGTTGAGTAACTTCTAGGACAGAAATGATTTGGGTTTTCTTAGGGTTATGGAGATATAAAAGAAGGTGAGTGAAAAGTTCTTCAGCTAGTAATTTAATCTTAAAGTTCTTGATATTGGATAGGGCAGGATTAGTATAAAGTGCTTTAGGTTTGTCGTTGAAGATTAATGTTTCGAGGGTTATATCCCAGTTAATGTCCTTAAGGTAGGAATCCCAAAGTCGGATTCTTTGTTGGTTATGCCAGAGGATGTTATTCATTATTTGGTGGATGTGTTTCAATAGAGTTTTGATTGGATAGATTGTTGGTATGCCGTTGATTAGGGTCGTGAATCGGTTGTATAAAAAGTTTTGAGAAGTGATATCAAGTAGATAGGGAGGGAGTAGGTCAGAAATTTTTAGATCTGGATCAAGTAGTATTTTTATTTCCCTTTCTTTGAGCATTGCCATTAAGGTTCGCTGTAGGTATGGAAAATATGAGTGGTCAAGTTCTAGATGTGAGATTTGATATATATTTAGTGTATGCTCTACGAGTTTCTTGAAAAGTAAATTATTAGTACTGTAGTAATTTTAGTTTGGCTGTGTTATCTAGTATGATGGCTATGAAAGTGAACAGGGTTAGTAGCGAATTTGTCTTGGATAGCCAGTATTTGTTAAAAATGTTAATTGTTGATCCACAGTGCTTGAGTGTACAAGAGGCTACTATTTTGCTAGTGGCTTTGCTATTATTCTTATTGATTGCCATGTCTAGTGAAATTAATTTTTTCTTGAAGTTGGAAGACACAAGAGACTCTCATTTCTCTATAGGTGGGTTGTCGAAAACCAAGAGGGGTCTAGGTAGTATTCTTTCTGTTGTTACGGATTTGGTTGAAGGTAGTAGGTGATGTAGTGCACACATTATATCATCAATGTCTGCATGTATTTGTCGTTTATAGTCTATTTGTAAGTTGTGTATTAATTGTTTGTCTGCCAAGAAGTAGCATCAGAGGTTTTTAATTTTTTTGTTTTTTATTTCACAGTGGTGCATGGTTCGACAGATCTTGTATCATTTGACATAATGTAGTGCTCAGCCTTTAGGGTATTAGTAGTTTGGTTGAAAATTTTTGCAATTTTTCCTTTGGAGGTAATTATCTATTCTTTTTTGTCAGGGGTCCATTTGGGCAGCTAAAAGGGTTGAATTTTGTTAGGTTAAGTATAAGCGAGGCGTGTATGGTAATGAGATCTTGCACGAGTCAGAACCACTTCAAGATTCTTCCTCATGGGATTTTTTTGATATTATGATGGAAGTTTTGCCAATTCAGAAGTTCTTTATTTCGGAAGTCCATGAATTGTTCAATGCAGGTAATCCTGTGTGAGTTTAATATTTCCTTAATGTGTGTACATCTGGGGTGGGAGAGGAGAATATAGTTGAGTGATGTACTGAGTAAGCTAGTTGTAATGGGCCAGTTGTTTAGTGGTCTGGAAAATTTTATATTGAGTTTGTGGGTTGTTTGTATCTTGGCAAGTATGGGTGAGGTATTGTGTATGTGGAAGGGCAGGCCATTCTTCTAGTATTGATTTGTTGGTGTGTGCGGCGTCTTGGATTTGTTGGAGTTGTAGTTTTAAATAAGATTTATCAAAGTCAGGGTGGTTTAGGCCTTTTTGTAGGTTAGACGTAAGGGTGGATAATTGTGCTTGCGATATATCAGTGAGAGCGTAGATGCTTGTACAGTATAGGAAGGAGTTTGGCAGACTTCTTGCTATCTTAGCTTTCTGTCGTACAATCTTGGTTATTGATTGATTTATTAGTTTTAGTTGGGATGTGTTGAGGTAGGAAAAGAGGATGCGGTATTTGAAATGGGGTAAAATGACATGGTTGTAAATGTAAATGGCTTGTTTCTCTGTTATTCGAGCGATTTGGAGCTTCATCAAGTTCGTTTTGATCTCAGCCATTATTAGCTTTTGTATATAGAAATGTGTTTTTCCTATTGTGAACCATGCACCTAGATATTTGAGAGGAGTGTTGTGTGGAAGTGCAGTGATTGGAGTATTATCAAAAGTGATGCTTGGCATAGGAGTGAGGGAGCTTGAGATTAAAAAGGATTTAGAGGGATTGACTTTGATGTTATTAAGTTTATAGAAACTCGAGGCAGTATTCAGAATGTCAATCAATGTTTGCTTGTCGGGGGCTATCCACAGTGAGTTGTCTGTATAGGCCATGATGGAAGTGTAGATTTGTTTCAGAATTTGAGATAGAATTGTAGCTGAATAGCCAGGATAGCGTTGGTATATGATAGCAATTAGAGGATCATAATAGATCTTTCATAATAGCGGTGAAAAAGTCACGCCTTGATCTATTCCATCTACTACGGTGTATGATTGAGTGAATCCAAGTTCTGTGATTACTTGGTTTGTGCGGTTGGTTATTAGGTAGATAAGGAGGTCAATTATGCTTTGAGAGATTTTTATTCTACAGAGGGCTTTTCTCAGTGTGTTAATGTTGACCGAGTTGAATGCTTTGGACATGTCTTAAGAGAGGGCCCAGATTTCTTTGTTGTTGGTAGTAGTATCTTCCAGCATATGTATGAGTTAAGATACTGGTTGGATGGTCGATTAGAAGGGAAAAGTGGCAAAGTTCATTGGCGAAAGTGTTTCATTTCGCATTATAATCTTAGTTATCCTTTTGTTTAGAATTTTAGTGAAGATTTTTCTTGTGTGGTTGATAAGGGTGATAGGTCTGGTTGTATTGAGGTCGTAATTGTATTTTGGTTTTTTTGGTATTGGCCAGACGTTTGCTCGGAGCCACTATTTGGGGATACAATTTAGTTGTAAGCAGTTATTGAAGATTTTTTGGAGTAGTTTTATCACAGATATTGGGAGATGTTGAAGGATTTCATTTGGGATCCCAATGGGTCCAGTAGCTTTATTTTTTGGTGCATTACTAATTGTATTTTGGATTTCTTCCAGGGAGATTGTGCTGGTTAGTGGGGTGTATATAGATGGGTCTATGTTTTTTATAAAGAGGTAGGCTTCTTTCTAGTCATCTTCTATCTCTTGGTTTGTGGATTAGCTTTAGTCCAGTTCTTGAAGTATGTGCGCACGTGATCTAGGACTTCTTGTCTATCAGTGATTATCTGGTTGGAAAGGATTATCCTATCGGTTCTGACAGGGTCAGCTCTTCATTTTAGGATACTGTCTAATATCCTGGAGGTGTTATCCTTAAAGTTATTGTAACGGCAGTTCACGTAATAGTTTATTTTATTATTTTGTTTCTGTAATTTCTCTAGATTGCGAGCAGTCCAAATAGTGTGCTTGGTTTGTTTAAGTTGGGAGATAGTATGTGGAAGGGAGGGGCCTAGATTTGATGGTGTAAGAAGAGTAATGTCTGCTTTGGACAATTCAGCCACCGTGGAGAGAAGCTTATTATATTAAGTTATAGAGTCAGAAAAAGGCTTAGTGGTCAAAAGTCTAAGGCATTTGTTCATCAATTTTAGTGCTAAATGTAAGTGGGTAGCTTTGAGGAATAATGCATAAAAATGTTTTTGAGCAGTAAAGGTAAAAGGAATAAGCTTGTTCATAGTATTCTTAATTAGGGCTTCCAGGCTATTCCAAGCTTTATCTAGTTCCTTTGTATTCTATTTCGTTTCGAAGGTAGATAATATTTGCTTAACACCCTTGTCAATCTCTGTAGAGAATTTTTTTCATTCTTTGGTAGTCATTTTCGAGTATTGGTATATCTTGTGTTTTCGTTTTTTATTGCGCTAATTCTTCTGTCTAATGATATTGATATGCCAGGTGGTGGAAATAATGTTATGGTCACTTCCAGAAACGAAGTTGGCGTTAGTAATTGTGGGTTCATCTATATTATAAATTATTTCTGAATTACACCAAAGATCATCAATCTGGCTAGTGGAGTTGGGCCCTTTCCATGTTGGTGTAGAGATATTGTAGAACGAGAGAAGGCTTATCGCATTGGTCGAGTTGAGCTTGTTAATAAGTGAGAACTTCTTGTCTCTAATTTGGTTTGCATTTAGATTTCCTAGAAGGATTGAGTTCCAGTTTCTATGCTTCGCCTCTAGGAACCAAGAGATTATTTTTCTTGTGTGTGTTTATTAAGGTTAGAGTAGTTAGTGCTAAAAGGTAGATAGGTGGAGATGATGCGGGTTTTATTAGCTGGAAAGTAGAAGTCTATGTATATAGCTGTGCCTGGTAGGGTACCGATATTGTGTATGTATGGTTGTAGTTGGTTGCAAACCATCAGTGCGGTACTAAGGCTAGTATCCTTTTGCTTGGCTGCATAGGGTTGAAAGTTCGAGGAGTAAAAAAAGTATAGCAGGTTGGTAAGGTTTAAGATGCGTGAGTCAGTAAGTTTAGTTTCAGTCAACGATATGCTATGTAGGTTAGATTCAGCACAATATTTGATCCAACTCTGTGCTTTTCCTAATCTGGTAAGACCTCTAATATTGTGTGTAGCAATGTTTATTCCATTCTTAGTTGAAAGTGTTAGATGTATGGGTTCGTTTTGTATAGTTTGTGATATATTAGTATCAAGCAGTGGTGCTGTAGTTTGTAAATCTGTAGTTTCTCTAGACATCATTATAGTCGTAAAGGTCCTATTCTGGTTTGGGTTGGTCAAGTAAGTTGAAAAGATAGAGTGGAGTAGTGTGGAAGTCAAAGTTTTTTTTGAAAATATCTAATGTAAGGATCACTTTCTCATAGTCGGTTATAGGCAATTCGATAGTAGTGTCGGGCAGTGTTTTGTTAATTATTTTCTTGAGGGATTCAAGATTGGTTAGTAATTTTGGTTTGCTATTAGAGTTGTGTGGTTGGTGTTCTTTCTTTGAAATTTTTAGCCAGGTCTGTAGTATTTGTCTAAAGAAGTAGAATTTGCGTAAGCTCCTTGTAGTAGAAACTAGTTCTTGGGATCTGTAATAGGTATGTTAAATTTAATTTGCTGGATCTTCCGATAGTCCTATTGTAGCTCCGGTTTGTTTGTAAAATGAATGTCATAATATTCTCAGAGCAGTGGTTCAGGAATGTGGTATTCATCTTCAATTTCTGCAATGAATTTTTGTACTATAGCCAGATCTGTTAGTGGAAAAGAATACTTGTCGCTTAGTTTTAATTCCGCAAGGTTTTTTGGTAGGCGTCTTCTTCGATAAATGTAATCATTTGGTAGTCTCTTAAAGTGGTAGTATTCTTTTAGGATGTTGATATGGTGTTTGAAGTCAGTTTCGTTTTTTGCAATAAATGGGAATAGATGTCAGATTTCTTGGTTCAGTTCTTGCAGGTGACCGGGAGTGGTGGTTTAGTCTCAACTACTGGTAGATTGAAATAAGAGAGCGGTAGCTCTTTGAATATGTAATAAGTATGTAATTCTCTACAATATTCTGAAAGGAAGCGAAGCTCTGTGTAGTCAGTAATCGGGAAGTGGTTGGTTATTTCTGAGGTTAGATTTGCTAGATAGTGTGGTAGTGATTTAGGATGTGTGTGAAGTAAGTTTCCGGAAGTCATGGGAAGGAGAAGATCAGGCAAAGTGTGCTAACTATTTGGTGAGTATTATAGTGGTTATCAATTAGTAGTTGAAATGGAAGGATCTTACAGATATCTTCTGGAATCTCTTTAGGTTTATCAGGGAGAGGAATAATAGCTTCATTAATTACACTATTTATAGCTGTGCACGGGCTGTAGCAAAGTTAATGAGTTTTTCTATCTTCCCAAAGCCCCACAAGTAGAATAACCAGCTGGTAATTTCATGACTATTCAGTTCTAGGAAGTCAAGGTTCTTCAAATAATCAATTGCAATTATTTGTCAGAGGCCAAAGAAGATCTGATCACGATTGGTTTTGTTAGTCATAGGAATGTTGTGAAGCCTCTTATACCGGTCTGTAGACTTATTTAGAAGTAAGTAAACTCAATTTGGTGGGGAGCTTTGGCTGCAGTTGTTTGGGTGAAAGAACGAAAGAATGCTATGTCTCTGTGCCGTATCTTTGCATTGATGGCTAATGGGATCCGGATGTTCGTTGGTATTGTGTTGAGCTTGTGCCTTGTGAAAGCGATTAGGTTCTCTTTAGAATACAAGATCTCTAAAATTTTGTCTGTGTCCCAAATTTCTTTATCAAAGTTATCTAGTCTTAGATTCTGTTTCTGTTCTCGCAGTTTGGTTTTTACTTGTTCTTTCCATTCATATAAAATTCCTTTATTTGACTTTCTGCTATTTAAGGAGGTATTTTCTCCAGACGCTACTGCACTGTAGATGGCCTTTGGTGGGGAAGCCGAATTCAGCACGCTGTTGTTATCGGTGTCTGAGGGTGTGGAATCAAAGGATTCTGATTTGATAGTTGTATCTAAGACAATCTCTATTTCTGAGTCTTGTTGTTTAATAGTAGGGTCAGATTGTAGGAGCTGCATATATGGGCCCTCAAAAGTAGAAACTAGACAATTTTTGGCAGATCACGAGTTTTGAGAAAATCGGCAAAAACTATTTTGTTACATAAGATCAAAACAATCTAAAAATAGCATATTCGTGATTAACAAACCTGTTTAAACAGGANAGTACATTTTCTATATCCAACTCTTCAAAAAATATACAAGATAGTCATAATCACATCTTTGATATTTCACTACAAAAAATTGAAACTTGGTTATATAAATGGATCAAATTCTCTACACCTTCATCAGATATTCTTACATATACACAAATCTAGGTGAGCCTTGGCCACTCTGGTAGGTTTAGGCCGCAGATAAGTATTTAGGTTTACTTAGATATATGTCTGAGTTTTTATTCTTAGCATTAGATTTAAAAAAATGAAATTTCTTTCAGTATTGTAAAAAGTTTCTATTAAATTAAATAAAGATAAAAGCAAGGTCTCACCTTTAACATTAAAAAAAAAAAAAAAAAAAAGTTTTGTCTTTAAATTTTACACCTGATCAATCAAACAGGTTAATTTTCAAAAAATTGTCAAATTGTCTGGTTTCTACTTTTGAGGGCCCATATATACTAGTTGTATTGGTATTGATATCAAAGTCGAAAAAATCTCTCTCAGTGAGGGTCGGGTGGGGTCGGTCGTTTTGTGAGGTTTCCTAGGGCGCTGAGTCGGTTGTAGCTATGTTGGACTCAATATTCTGATATGGGAACTGTAGAGCTATGGTCAGCTGACCAGTTTGGAGTGCCAGATTTGTCTCCTGTCATATATATGGGTTGTCGTGGGAAAAAGTAATGGGTCCAGATGTGGGTCCTGGGAAATTTGTGTTGTTTTGATCGGGGAGATATGACATCATTGATGAATTTTTCAGAATCAACTGGGATTCTCCCACTTCTGTAAGATTTTTTTTCTTGTAACTAGTAGGGTAAGGTGATTCGGATGTTTCAGTATAAGGTGTATTCTAGGCTTTCATTTTTTTTGTGGCATGTTCCGTGCTGTAGTCATCTACTTCCATGGATATGTGGTTACCACTATCATCCTGTATGTTCATATTGTTATTTGTGGAGTCTTGTGTTGCCGATATAGTCGGCAATGTTTTACAGAGGAAGATAACTTGCAGGTGACTCGACTTCTACTTCGCTTAATGTTGTTCGATGCAGGAAGTAGTTGAGATGGGGCCTAACTAGCCTATATTTAGTTAACTTTAGTGGACTTGGTACAAAACACTCTTTTCTGCAATAAAATTTTTGTTGTTTTTGTTGTTTTTGTGATTTTCAGGGGTGTACTTAATCTGTTTTCCTTTTCTTTGTTACATTTGGTTTACTAACACCATTTGTTTATGCACATTATCAAATGGGTTCACCATCTCTATTACCTTGGCTATCTCAACCTGTTTTTTTAAAATCAAACTTCTCATATTTATCGGACAACCAACATTTTTACTATTCTAATATTCTTTGCCACGAATTAATTGTTACAAGCATTTTAATTATATGTTTCATCAAGATATGTTTTTTTCTTATTATTGTTTTTCCTATTGCTTTTGTTACTTGTCATACATCATACTCATTGACTTTATCATCCCTTACATTGTCATTTCGGAATTTGATATGGACAAAAATGAGCAATGTGACACACTTTTGATATTTGTAACCTAAGTGTAATGGTGTAGTTTCGCTTGCATTACTGTCAAGACTTCCACGACTTCATTTACATACTAACCATCCTTTCAACTAATGACAATACCATAGGTTTCTGAAAATAAGCTACCTCCAAAAAAAGCTACTCCACCAGATTTTCAGAAAAATTTTTAAAGAATCATTAATAGTTGCTACATATAAAACTATTTTTTACTATGTAAACTTCAAAAAGTCGATTAATTAAAGTTGTTCAGGGTAACGAAATACACTTATAGTAAAAATTTCATGGCATTTGGACAACTTTTTTTAGTATGTTTTTCAATTTTTCAAAAAATTTAACAATCTGAAAATAAGCTACCCCACGATTTTTTGTATAACTTTTTGGCCAAAAAGGGTTCAATTTTCCGAAAAATTTAACAATCTGAAAATAAGCTACCCCATGATTTTTTGTATAACTTTTTGGCCAAAAAGGGTAGCTTATTTTTAGACAAATACGGCAACCAATTTCATTTTCTATTTTGTTCAACATCACTATTCAGGTAAATTTCGAGCTTTTTCTTTTTTCTTTTTTTTCTTTTTACGCAGCTTTTACTAACAATTTCTTTCCGTATTCCTTCGCTTCACCACTCAAATATGTATTGGCTTTTCACTATTTTCGTTCAATATTCTTTGTTAATTCACTAATAATTTTTTTTCCTTTGATGTCAACTGATTATATTTGCTATCGAAGCACTTTCACTTTTGAATTTCAATTTTCGAGGCAAAACATTTCCACATAGTGCATATATGATGGAACTTTCATGAGTAAGACCTTTCTCTTACCCAGGTCCTAGTGTTATGGCCCCTTACAGTATGCTATACTTGTAGGGTTTTACTAGTAGACTTGACTTGGTGATAATACGATGACTAACGTATCGTACAGGTGCTCTACCCGTGCAATTTAGTAGAGTTGAAAAATTTTATGTCCTTTAATAATAAAAGTTAAAGTGGTATGCAGTATTGTGTGAAGTATTTTATATTTTTATATCTAAGCATTTAGCAAATTTTTTAAAGTGAATATAAAAACGGTGTAAAAATTATTTTGTACTACAAATTATAAACTTAAAAATTTTTTAATTACAAACTCAGATATCAGACAATATCATGTCTGAATATGTCCGTGTCTGACAGATATTGCGCGGACAATATTCGGTGACAATCTATTTACTTGGACATAATTTAGATATGGACATCGGACAATGTTCGAAATTGACTGAGTTTGCTCAAAATTGCTCGGACTATGTCCGGTAACAACACTGCCCTACCCACCATACCTGATACCCCAATTAGCCAATCAGATTTTAAGATTATTAAAAAGTTAAATATAATATTTAATAGTAAATAACTTTTGATCTACTGTACCCAGGGATGGTAAATGACCGGGTCATTTGCTCAAATGACTAATGACCTGAAATGACCCCAGAATGACCGGTCATTTTGGTCATCTAATTTTCAAGTCATTTAAAAATGACTCGTGACCAAATGATCTATGTCATTTATAAATGACTAAAGTCATTTGGGTCATTAGGTCATTATACATACAGTATTAGTACATATTGTTTAGACCGAAAGAGTTTATACATACAAAGCTTAATATTAAAAAGGATATTGCTAATCTTAACCCAAACTCAAATTGACTAATAATAATAAAATTATAAGAATGATTTTATATTATTTTTTTTATATTTTTATTTAATTTATTAACATGATACACTAAGACATAGTACCTCACAAATGTCATTAAAATGTTATTAATTCTTCCGTCTAACACAAACCTAACTCCACCCATACTAAACCCACATTACTCTAAACATAACCCTAACCCTAATCATGGACCCTAATCATGCACTACTATCTAACTCTAATCCTATACTATCTAACACTAACCATATTCCCGCACTAAACCCACCCACTAACATAGCTTCGGTGACAGCAACGGTAACAAAAGTAAAAATGCCAATAAACGACGAACTGATATCAACTATCTATAGCACTAGAAAAAGGAAACAAATGACATACCGAAAAATAACACGACATCAACAATATGACAAGACCGGGAAATACGGCATAATTCGGCACTGACGAGATATGACATGGCAAATCTAGTATAATATGATGCCACAAAATGCTGCATGACAAGACAATAACGAAACGGAACATCTAATATAGCTGGACAAAAAAATATACCCATAAACGCCAGACGTTTGGACAGAGGAGTTTTTTCAATACTTTCTAAAAATATTTCACTGACGAAATAAAATCCAGCACAGGTAATTGCAAATAATAGAATATGAATTATGATTCAATTCTTGAACTTGAAACGAAAACACTAGAAACGTCAAATGAAAACACCAGAAAACGACGAAACGAAACATGAAAAGAGGTACCAATAAACGATGACACCAATGACAACACCAGTGATGACACCAGCGACGAAAAGAAGCACAAAAAACGATGACAACAGCGGCACCAACGACGAGGCAAAAGAAGAAAAAAAAGCTAGTAAGAAAAAAAAAAGGTTAAAAAAAATGCTTACCTATATATATATATATTGATGTCGATCTGTATAACAGTACAGCAATAATTTCACTTCATCAAATACGTGCATAATAGGGTCTGCATGTGTCAAAGACATGGGTGCTATGAATATACGGTATATTTTTCAAATGACCCAATAGGTCATTTCACTCTTTTAAATGACCGGTCATTGGTCATTATTCACTTGAGTCACGAGGTCATTTCAGGTCATTTACCATCCCTG
>QKWP01002839.1:2519-16722 GCA_003550325.1 Gigaspora rosea | reverse complement strand
GTCTGCATATAACCCGGTTGAACGCAGTATGTGTACGCTTTCCGAAAAGCTTGCCGAAATTGAATTACCGGTTGATAGATTTGGGTCACATCTTAATAGCCAAGGAGTAGTTACAGAAAAGGATTTGGCAAGGCGTAACTTTGAATTTGCTGGTAAGTGTTTATGTGAAATTTGGAAGCGTGATAAAATTCATGGAAAGCAAGTATATGTTGATTATGTTGACAATAATGAAGACCCATTTCGAAACAATAGAAAAGAAATTCCATCGTGGTTGTGGATAGAAAGCCATACACAAATTTGCTGTTACTCCCTTGATATATGAAAGTGCTCTAACCAAAATTGCTGTAACGAAATCTATGCAAAGGAGGCATTCGATTTGTTAAGAGAGAATAATGGATTTCTTCCACCATTAATTAACAGAAAAGATAATCATTATTTGAACCCAATTCACATTTTGCAATATATGAATAAAATGAAGTTACCCAAATATGATGAAATATGTCCTTCAATTTCATTGAAGATGCATGAAAGACTTTGTTGCAATATGTGCGACAAATATTTTCCCACTATAAAAATGATATCCAACCATAAAAAGGCAAATCATCCTAAAAAAACACGCAAACAAAATACAAATCAGACCTTTGCTCAATCTTCCATCGAATTTACAACTAACATGTTATTTGCGAGATCCACAGTAACATATTTGTCTGCAGAAGAAGTTGCATCGTTAGATCATTTTGATATTCCCCAAATTGAATTAAGTAATACAGCATTTTTGGAAGACTTCACCAATTTACCTTCTATTGGTCTTCCTTACAAATTTGAACCTTCTAATTTACTGGAGGCACTTTCTGATATTGAATAAAATCATAAGTAGTTAATCATCTAATAATGACTTAATTGGTGATTCGCCAGTCAGCTGAAGAATGATCATAGTATAACATGAAGCAGATTACTATGTAAATCACATATATAGTAAATATGGCGTTCGTCCAAGGAAAACTTTTTTATACTAAGCTAATCGTTCTTGTCGACTAATTGAAAATTGTAGAGCTCGTCTTTGCGGTCCTAACGGTAGTTAAATCATCCAAATCGGCCCAGTGGATGCCGAGATATCCTTAAAAAACGCGTCAACGACTATAGAAAATCTCTATATCAACAATGTATTGTTTATATAGAGATTTTCTATAGTCGTTGACGCGTTTTTTAAGGATATCTCGGCATCCACTGGGCCGATTTGGATGATTTAACTACCGTTAGGACCGCAAAGACGAGCTCTACAATTTTCAATTAGTCGACAAGAACGATTAGCTTAGTATAAAAAAGTTTTCCTTGGACGAACGCCATATTTACTATATATGTGATTTACATAGTAATCTGCTTCATGTTATACTATGATCATTCTTCAGCTGACTGGCGAATCACCAATTAAGTCATTATTAGATGATTAACTACTTATGATTTTATTCAATATCAGAAAGTGCCTCCAGTAAATTAGAAGGTTCAAATTTGTAAGGAAGACCAATAGAAGGTAAATTGGTGAAGTCTTCCAAAAATGCTGTATTACTTAATTCAATTTGGGGAATATCAAAATGATCTAACGATGCAACTTCTTCTGCAGACAAATATGTTACTGTGGATCTCGCAAATAACATGTTAGTTGTAAATTCGATGGAAGATTGAGCAAAGGTCTGATTTGTATTTTGTTTGCGTGTTTTTTTAGGATGATTTGCCTTTTTATGGTTGGATATCATTTTTATAGTGGGAAAATATTTGTCGCACATATTGCAACAAAGTCTTTCATGCATCTTCAATGAAATTGAAGGACATATTTCATCATATTTGGGTAACTTCATTTTATTCATATATTGCAAAATGTGAATTGGGTTCAAATAATGATTATCTTTTCTGTTAATTAATGGTGGAAGAAATCCATTATTCTCTCTTAACAAATCGAATGCCTCCTTTGCATAGATTTCGTTACAGCAATTTTGGTTAGAGCACTTTCTTATATCTAGGGAGTAACTGCAAATTTGTGTATGGCTTTCTATCCACAACCACGATGGAATTTCTTTTCTATTGTTTCGAAATGGGTCTTCATTATTGTCAACATAATCAACATATACTTGCTTTCCATGAATTTTATCACGCTTCCAAATTTCACATAAACACTTACCAGCAAATTCAAAGTTACGCCTTGCCAAATCCTTTTCTGTAACTACTCCTTGGCTATTAAGATGTGACCCAAATCTATCAACCGGTAATTCAATTTCGGCAAGCTTTTCGGAAAGCGTACACATACTGCTTTCAACCGGGTTATATGCAGACTTGTAAGGAGCATGTGTTCGAACTGATAAATAGTCTAAATTATGCTCAAGAAAAAAGCTACAATATTTAATTATATTTTTTAAATGTTTAGGATTTTCATCGTGTCCACCATCTACTAACAAAACCCATATAGACTTAAGACGTTCATCATGTTTTAGTACTTCTGCATACTCATTACGATTTGAAATATCAAGTAAGTCTTTCATATGTGACAATGAATAAGTTCCTACAAAATATTCAGGGCGAATATAAATAGATAGTTGACCTTGACGCATAGATTCATTAGTATTTTCAGGATTAATAATCAGGTAAACCGAAGGTATAAGTTTTTGTTTTGCTCCACGAGGAAAATTATTATCAGAAACAGTAACAGGTTCATTAAAAGATTGTATGCTTTGGAAAGTTCTACCAACTGCTGGTATACCTAAGCCAACTTTAGCCTTATCATCTTGTGAGATGATAAGGCTAAAGTTGGCAAAGGTTGAAGCAAACACTCTAACCGACTTGACTGATGCAAGATAATAGTGTTCGTCAATATGAGAAGTTATTTCAGATCTAGAAACTGCACTAGTTTTAATATTTGCAGGATAACGGTGATGAAGTGCATTATGTGTATTGGCATGTCGAGGCAAAAGATAAGTTGAAAGTGTTTGTCGAGTAATATAAATATTATATTTTTCCTGTAATGCCTCTTTTAAATGCTTTATATTTCGAATCTTAATTACAGTTTTTCTTCTTTTTTTATTAGGCGCGCTATATTCAACACATTTGTGTATTTGGTCAAGTAAATCGGGATTTTTTTGAAGTTCTGATGGATGTCCTCTAGTATTATAAATTTCAACAATCCCATCTTCAAGTTGGTTTTTTCTTTTTTCCCGAAATCTCCCCTGAGCTGCAGCACAACTTAGAAGCAAATTGAAATGCTTTTTTTCTTGTGCAATAGTTTTACGAGCATCTTTTAATTTTTTACTAATTTGAATTCAAAGATCCTTGTCATTAGTATGAATCAATAGAGATTCATATTCACTTATTTTAGATTTTTCTTGTTGAATTAATTCCAAAGCTTGACGTTGAGCTGATGCATTAGGCACAATAGTAGAAATTTCATTAATCAAAGAAGATTGAGGGTTAGTACTTGAATTGTTATTGAAATTAATATTAGAATTTGAATTTGACGATCTTGAACTAGATAAATTTGGAGAGGGAAAAAAGCTTGCTCCGAATAATTGGTGGACTTGTTGCAAGATATTGGTTAATTAATTTTCTAATTTCTATCTCAGGTTCTTTTTGATATTTTTGCCATTCTTTATTTGCTGCATCCATTAAATTTTGCCGTTTTATATTTGGATCATAAGCTTTAACCATCATAAAATAGGCAGACGCATTACAGAATTCATAGTACAAGATTTTAGGAGTAGCATATAGATGGGTTTTTGAAAACTTGGGCATAGAAAGAAAACTTTGGCTCATTTTTAAGAAGTATAAGGTAAGAAAAAAAACTATATATTATCTAATTATTAATCCGAATTCGGGATGTTTCTATTTATTTTCAGGTTTTTTTATATCTTTTTTTTCTTTACAAGCTCTACCGCCTTTAATCTTATCTATTTTATGCAAATCTCTAATTTAATGAGACTTTGGGCTTAGTAATAAGAAGTAATTCATTAAGTGTTATATTTCTTTCCTATTTAATTTAATTTTTGTCATATTAAATTTTTTTTTACTTCTTTTTTGTGTGAATTCGAAGATGTATTCGAATTTACTTTTAGATTTTCATGCTTTTTTGCTAAGCCTTTCAATAGCTTAAGCTATTTTGGTATCGCTACTTTTATATTATATGCGCGACTATGAATTGCATTACTTGACTTTTAGGGTTAGTAGCTTTGGGATGTATGTACTACCTTTGGAATCATATAACAAAGTCATGTGCTATTGTGCAAGATTAGCATATAGATCAGCACATTCTAGTCAATCAGGCTTTTACATCAAAGTAAATTTTTATTTTATTTGTTTAAGCTGCTTTTATTCTACGATTCATTTAAATGACTTTACAAGTATTAATATTTTGGATTATAACCATATTTTCTAATTTTTAGATTTATGCATAAATGCCTGATTACTGTGAGGCGTAATCGACTAATTGAATTTCAAAAAGGGTAAATTAATATAGGCAACTTATTGAATTAAGTTTAATTCATTGTTATGAATTAAATTTTGAAGAATACTTGAATTATATAATAAGATTAATGTATTTCGCCTGAATTTTTAATAATATTAGCAAAATTACTGATATAGTGCATTGTTATGTTGATACTAAAATTATATTATTCGAATTTGATTATTTTTTTAAACATTTTTCGATTAATTTTAATTTTGGATAAATTTTACAATTTGATTGGCCAATAATCACATGATTAAAAACAGTCCTAGTCGATTTTTAAAATATAGTATCACGTAGGGGGAGGGGTACTATCGTATAGTAGAAAAAATTACGTAATAAACGGCACACCCCTTATGAAGAAGTTAGAGTTAGTGTTCTTGTAAAGTGCCAGAAAAGTCAGATTGAAAGTCAAAAATAAATAAAATAAAATAAAATTAAAAAATAAGTAAAAAAAAAAAAACTGAAAAACAAAATATATAAGTTTAGGGAGCTTCCAGAAATTATTTGATTTCTGGGTGAGTGGGTCAGCTGAAGTATCAGGTGTAAATCCGGCCAAATTTTATAATTCCGACCAAAGTTGCAAAATTATTTTTTACCAAAATTAGATTTATTAATAATATTTAATAATTAATAACTTTTGATCTGCTGGACCAAATTTGATGATTCAACTACCAAAATGATTCTCTCAACGAGAGGATTCTAGTGTGCCCAAAATTATTAAAATCAAATCACAGGAACCTGTGATCGAAATAGATTTGTGTTACTATAAAAGTTCTATAATTTATTAAATAATTATAACCCATTTATAGTAATACAAATGTATTTTGATCTTAGGATTCTGTGATTGGATTTTAACGATTTTGGGCTTGTTAGAATCCTTTTATTGAGAGGCTCATTTTGGTAGTAAAATCATTGAAATCAGCCCAGTATATCAGAAGTTATTAACAATTAAATATTAATTTTTAATTGTTAATAACTTCTGTTCTACTATGCCGATTTCGATGATTTTATTACCAAAATGATCAGCTCAATGAGAGGATTCTAACAAGCCCAAAATCGTTAAAATCCAATTACAGGATCCTAAGATCGAAATAAATTTGTGTTACTATAAATGGGTTATAATTATTTAATAAATTATAGAACTTTTATAGTAACACAAATCTATTCTGATCACAGGATCCTGTGATTGGATTTTAACAATTTTGGGCTCACTAGAATCCTCTCATTGAGAGAATCATTTTGGTAGTTGAATCATCACATTTGGTTCAGTAGATCAAAAATTATTTACTATTAAATGTTATATTTAACTTTTTAATAATCGTAAAATCTGATTGGCTAATTGGGGTATTAAATGTAGGTGGGTGGGGTAGGCTCATAGTAAACAAAAATCAGCTGATTTCTGGAAGCTCTCTTAATAAAAAAAAGAAATAAAGCCCAAATTTTTATTTCTCTAAAGTAAGAGTTTGTGTTCTTGCAAATTCAGAAATTGCCAAAACCAAGTTATGTTTTTGTAAAGTGCTAGATTAACTTGCAAAAACTTGCAAAAACTTGCAAAAACTTGTGAAAACTTGCAAATATTTGTGAAAACTTGTATTTAACTAAATTATTTCTCTAAAGAGTACATTCCCACAAAGTGTAAATTAATAAAAAAAATTTTAAAAAAAAAACAAAAAAAAACAAAACCAAATATCAAACAAAAAAATAAATATGTAAAAACTTGCAAAAACTTGCGCCTAACTAAATTATTTCCCTAAAGAAGCATTCTTAAAGATTTAGAAGTGTTCTTGCAAAGCATCAAAAGTTTGAGCTGGCTTGTGAAATCAAATTTGTGTACTTGCAAAGTGCTAAAAAGTTGTTAGTTTTTTTGCAAAGAGCTAGTGTTCTTGCAAAGTGCCAAATAAAATAAAAAAATTAAAGAATAAATAAATAAAAAAAAAATAAAAAACAAATAAAAAAACAAACCAAAAAAACAATGAAAACAAAAAAAAAACAAAACAAAAAAACAATATAAAACTAAATAAAAGATCTAATCTATAAACAAAAGATCTAATTGATTTTGTAATACAACATTTTAGATTAATTTCGATACATCATACAAAATTTCAAAATCTTTCAAAAATATAGTTCAATGCGCGCTTGGTATAACCCAGGTTACAGATCTACAAATCTAGCTTGGTTTTCCAGTTCTAAAATATTTTGAAATATTTTGAAACTACTAAGTTACAATTAGTAACTTATATAATTGTTATTTATCGATTCAGATTAATATGATAGCAATTAATTAGCAGATATATAATGATTTATATTTTAATTATAATATTTATTGGTTATAGATATATCGATTTATAACAAGTTAATTAATTTTAATCGATATAAAACGATTATACATTATATATCGATATATCATCAGCAAATTTATAATAGCATAATTTTACGTAAAATTTTACGAACCGTAATATAAGCAAAATATTATATAATATATTTTGAAATATTTTGAAATATCAAATTTTCGAAATATTTCGAAATGTTACGAAATATTTCGAACCTTTTCAAAATATTTTAGGACTAGGAAACCAAGCTGATTAGTAGATCTGTAACCTGGATCGCACATTAGACTGATTTTTCGAAATAGTTTGAAATAATTTGATAATGTTCAAATTCTGTACTACAAGATCAGATTAGATCTTTTGTTTATAATTAAATCTTCTATTTTGTTTTTTTTCACTTTTGTTTTTCATTTTTGTTTTCGTTCGTTTTTTGTTTTTGTTTGTTTTTTTTTTATTTTTCTTTATTTATTTATTTTTTAATTTTTTTATTTTATTTTTATTTTCAGCACTTTACAAGAAAAACAACCAACTTTTCAAAACTTTGCGCATGCCAACTATGGCTTCCAACACTTTCAAGAACATACCCCTAGCAATTTCTAAATTTTCAAGAATGCTTCTTTAGAGAAATGGTCAAAATTTTCACAGGTTTTTGCAAGTTCTTGCAAGGTTTCGCTTCATTGATTTTTTCGTTTTATGTTTTTTGTTTTTGTTTTTTTTTATTAATTTATTTTATTTCAGCACTTTGTAAGAAAAACAAACAATTATTCAAAACCTTGTGTATGCCAACTACGACTTTTGACACTTTCAAGAACACATACTAGCAATTTCTAAATTTTTAAGAATGCTTTTTTAAAGAAATGTGCACAAGTTTTTGCAAGTTTTTGCAAGTTCTTGCAAGGTTTCATTTCATTTTTTTTTTTGTTTTGTGTTTTTGTTTTTGTTTTTTTGGTTTATTTTTAAAATTTTTTTATTAATTTATTTTATTTTAGCACTTTGTGAGACAAACAAACTTTTTGAAATATTGCATATGCCAACTATAACTTCTGATACTTTCAAGAACACACCCCAGCAATTTTTAAATTTTTAAAAATGCTTCTTTAGAGAAATGTGCACAAGTTTTCGCAAATTTTTGCTAATTTTGCAAGTTTTTGCAAGTTCTTGCAAGGTTTCGCTTCATTTTTTTTTGTTTTGTGTTTTTTTGGTTTGTTTTTTTCTGGTTTATTTTTAAAATTTTTTTATTAATTTATTTTATTTCAGCACTTTGCGAGAAAAACAACAACTTTTCGAAACCTTGCGCAGACTAACTATGACTTTTGACACTTTTAAAAACAATAGAAAACAAAGAAGCGAAGATAATAGCTAACTGTAGAGTGAGCGAAAATAAGTGTATAGAACTAGTTTTTTGTATATAGTAATAGAATTAGATGCGACAAAGTGTGAAAGTAATTTAAAATATTTGTAATAATGTAAGAATAATACATAATATATAATAAAGTATGTAATATTAATAAAAATGTATATTTAATAAATGTAAAATATAATATATGATATGGGCCGGTGCAGAAAGATTTGTACCTCAAAAAATTTCATAATTTTGACACTAAGGAAAAATTTTTTTTTCTTGATTAATTATTAAAAATTTTTTAGTATCAAATAAAATAGATTTTAATTTAACTTATTATAATATTTTTATTGTTTTAACATTGTTTTATTATAATAATTAAGCATGTACAATTTACTGTATTTGAAAAAAAAAAATTTTTTTTAAAAAAAATATTTTAAATAATTTCGCAGCCAATATGCAGTTCTATGAGCTGATACGTCGCAAGTGCATTAATGTGCATATAATAAAGATATGGTTAAAATTTGAGCAAAATTGGATCACTAGTTGTGAAGAAATTAAGCTTTAAAGTGAGGTAATTGATTTTTTTTACTATATACACATATATAAATTACTATAGTAAATTATATAGTAAAAAAAAAACAAAAAAGTTACTATTAATAATTTTTTATTTTATCAATAAAATAATCAAAAAAAATTTATTTTTATCAATCCGGTAACCTAATAAGTATATTAAATTAAAAAAAAAAGAATTATTTGTACAAAAAATATTTTAATCAGAGCTATTTGAAGTACAAATCTTTTTGCACCGGCCCATAATAATAAATAAAAAAATAAAAATTTTATATTAAATTGAGAAACTGTGCAAAATATTGCGAAAACCTGTAAAAAAGCATGATTATATGAATATATATATCGTTTATTTATTTTTTAAAAAATTTTGAAAATTTGCAAAGTTTTGCAAATTATTGCGAAACAATGCAAAAATATCAAAATATTATCTCCTGCATGCATTAGTTTATTGATTTGCATAAGTACGCGACCCTGTAGGGGAGATAATTTGCATTTTTTTATTTGGTCTATTTTGCAATATTTCGCAATATATTTCGAAATATTTTGAAATAATAACTGTAATATTAACGTAATATAACGTAATATATTACGTAATATGCCATGTTGATTGTAAGATTTTCATAATATTACGGGCCATAATAACTTACATAAGATTACATATATATAATTTGCTGATGATAGCTACATAAAATATTTCGTAATGAAGCTACATAATAATATTATTAAAAAAATATTTGCTATAACTTGCAGGTTAATAGCACTCTTGGATTTTAGTCACAAGATTACTAGTTTAAGTTAGACTGCTCACACTTGAGTCTATAAAGAAGAAATCTGTGCCAGGACTTCAATTAGAACATAGCCACAAATGTGTATATGTTGCTTAGAATACTTCTAGTGAAATTCTAGTCAAAAAAGAACTCAATCAGTTTCAATTAAATTTTCTAGTAATAGAAAGGTCATCTGATTAAAAAAAAAATGGACAGTTCTGGTTAAATTATCTGGTTATAAATAGATCAGCTAATTAAATCTAGTTGGAAACAATAAGAGTTTAGAATAGCCTTTACTATAATAGTAATAGTATATATAAATCTATAATATAAAGGACCTTTAATAAAAAATATATACAGTCACCTCTTTTAAATCAAAACCTCTCTAAATCAAACACTATTAAACTCTCTCTAAACTGAACAAAATCTTCTAGAACATTTGTAAATTTTATTATAAAGTTCAGATAAGCCATATATAACTTTTTGAAAACTGAACTTTTCCAAATTTTTATATAGGCTGGTGCAAAAATGTAGATACACGAATTCAGTATTGATAAAAAATTTTTTTAAACGACTTAAGTTAAGTATTTTTAATTGTAATTTATTACTTTGGTTTTTAAGTTTATTCTAATATAATTTTTATTAAAATTTTATATTAAAAAAAAAATTTTTATTAGAAGATGATTTCCTCGTTTTCAAGATCGTTGGCATCACTTTCAACCAACGTAACGTGTTCGTCATATTTCTTATATTCCTTTGCTCTAGTAAGTGATTTTCTCCAAAGATCTGTGATGTTTTTTGAGCTGATCTTTTCAGTAAACGCTTCGAATAATTTGTTTCAGATAGAAAGCAGGTTTGGGTGCGGACTCGTCTTTGCAACTTCTTGTTTCGCAACTGCCCAAATTCCTTCGATTGGTTGAAGTTCGCAGTGATATGGCGGGGTATAAGACAAATTGTGCCCATGTTTATTAGCAATTTGAACACATGTGAATGGCACTTTGTGTTTATTCCTTTTTACTAACTCGTATAGCTCGGCTTTGGTACAACTTTCTGATGCAATAATATCGTGTGCCGCCAACCATGCATGCAGAACATCTTTTTTTGAATTTGATGTTGGTACTTGTTCAGCCCGGCGTTTATGATAGCGAGCCCCATCCATATGGATACATACTGGCCCATATCGGTCTTTAATACCTGCGCAAAGTTTTTCAAAAAGGTCTTCGAAAATTTCAGCGTTAAAATTGCCATGATAATCGCTTTGATCTGCTACAAGATTTGCATTACGAATTGTGTCAGGAATGTTTTCCCATTCATCTGCGTTCAGCCGTTTTCTTCCTCGTGAAGAAGGGGGTTTAATGGACGGATCCCATATTAAAAGAGAGTTGGGGACAATTTCGCCTTCAATTTTGTTCGTATTACCATTGCGCATTACAATAATTGCGCCAAATATAACTAACAAAGGGCCGTGCCCTGGTGCACAAACAATTCCGTGCGATGGTACCCACGTATAATTGGTCGTGTGGTGTAAGTGGCAGTAAGATTCGTCTAAAAATACTTCCGGTACAACCGGTACGCTATTATTACCTTGCAAATTACTAAAACGCCACCTCAAATAGCGGCTACGAAAAGCCACATTTTCAGCTGACTCATGCAATATATTACGACGTTCACCATGCCCGTAAAAATACCCTAAAACATGTAAAATTCGAAGCAACTGCCACTTCGAAAACTTATGACCTTCTTCCTCAAGTTTTTGCCGCAGCACAGGTGTAGAAAGAGGGAGGCCAGCAGAGTTTGCAGACATAACTAAATTGCGTATAACTTCAGAAACATTTGGTTTAAGTTCTTTTCTTGGGCGACCAGGTAATTTGGGTGCTGTTAATTGTTATTTTCACTCTTATTTCCTTCAGCAATTACCTGCGCAACCGTAGCCTCGCCAATCCCTAGAACCTTGGAAACAAGCTTGCGTAGTTGTATGTGTTCTGGTTGCTTCTGGCCCTGACGATACTCAAAAAAGTACTTGTGAGTGCTGAGAATCATCTTTTTTTCGTTAAGGGTTATCGCGCCTTTGTCTTTTTTCAAATCGTCCATTCTGCTTAAAAAAAAAAAATCAACAAAAGATTTAGATTATCGATCACGCTTACCTTTTTTGTAATTTTTAAATGCGAATTGATAGATTGTCACGTTTTCAATCAGTGACGTATTTTGCGTAATGATCTTCGTGTATCTATATTTTTGCACCGGCCCATATAGTAAAAATAAGCAGTTCCTGCAGCAGATTATAGAGAGTTAACTATATATATATTTGCTATTTTTACGCAAACTTTAATTATGGATATCTTAATAACTAATAATTCAAATTGGCTCAAATTTTTACTATAGTTAGTGTCAATATTTTTTATGATATATAAAAATTTCAGCTGATTTGGTTTAGTAATTCTTGAATAATCACTTGTACACAATAGTAATTTTTTTAAAAAAATTAACTATTATATACATGCAATTACTCAAGAATTACTAGACCAAATTGTTCAAAATTTTTATATATTATTGATAAATAATTATACTAACTATAATAAAAACTTGGGCTGATTTGAATTACTAGTTATAAAAATATTAATCATTAATTTTGAGTAAAAATAATAAATTTTTTAATAATTGACTATTATAAAATTTTCACTATTTTTACTCAAACTTTGATAATAAACATTTTAATAACTAGTAATCCAAATTAGAAATAGTATTGATATTCATTTATAATATATAAAAATTTCAAACAATTTAGTTTAATAATTCTTGAGTAATTACATCAGTAAATTATATATACGTAATCTTACGTAAGATATTACGGCCCGTAATAATACGAAAATCTTATAATTAATACAGTATATTACGTAATATATTACGTTATATTATAGTAATATTACAGTTATTATTTCGAAATATTTCGAAATATATTGCGAAATATTATGAAATAGACCAAATAAAAAAATGCAAATTACCTCCCCTACAGGGGTCGCGTACTCATGCAGATCAATAAACTAATGCGTGCAGGAGGTAATATTTTGATATTTTCGCATTGTTTCGCAATATTTTGCAAATTTTCAAAATTTTTAAAATTTTTTAAAAAATAAATAAATGATATACATATTCACATAATCATGCTTTTTTATAGGGTTTCGTATTATTTCGCATGGGTTCGCAATTTAATATAAAATTTTATATTTATTTATTTATTATTATTATACATTATATTATATATTTTTTTTTAGTCTGGATGATCCTGCCTTTATTTATTTGTAAATGCCTAGTAATTGGTGTTCGTACCGAAGTACGTATACAGTATACCAAATTACACCCAAATAAAGACTCACTCGATACAACAGTACCCAGGTGCGACCTGCCATTTCACAAATTTGTCTCCGTCGGGGTCCCAATGCTTGTTGAGACTTGATTCCCAAACATCACTGACCGGTTTGCTAATGCCGTGTCAGGATCGTACTCCTTTCCTTAAATTCTTCCTTCTTCATAAAGGGCAAATAAAAAAGAGGGAAAGTAAAAAGAAACTACCAAGAAAATGAACTACACAAAAAGAAAAAAAAACCAATATAAAAAAGAAAAAACAAAGAAAAGAAGCTAATCCTGACACAAGGAAGCAGAAAAAGAAAAAAACAAAAGAAAAAAAAAACGATTCTGACTATTTCTAAAAATTATATAATACTGTGCAAGGAAACGCCTTACCAAAGTATTATATGTACATAAAAGAAAAAAAAGAACATTCTGGAATTTAGTTCTGCAGATCTGCCTACTCCATTGTGCCACGTCTCATTACACGTCCGTTCCTGTTTATAAACTTGCACGCCTTCTTCCCGATTAGGATAGGAACAACAATGCCGATCTTTTGGAGGGGTATGCCGAATTTCCCACTTTTTGTCACAAATTCCAGAAAAACTGTGTCAGCGAGAATATGGTAGTGGGTGTACGGTTGAAAGTGTTCTTGTAACCAAAAAAACTTAGAGAGAGTGTTGAAAAACTCATTTTTTAGTTCACCACCTAGCTAAGCTGGAATATCTTCATTGACGAAAGAAAACTTCCACCAGAATTTCTTGTACCAAGAGTACCCACTGCCAGTTATCTTGCACAACTGACGCTTCTGGCTTGCGTGTCGAATATATAAAGGAGTCCCCGAAATATAGAAAAAGGTTGACCTTTATAAAAACCAATATTAGTACCAGCTGCTTCGTTTTTTACTAAAAATTTTTTGTTTTTCTTTTGTTCGGCAATTTGTACAAGTGATCGTCAGAAAGAATTGTATATGTTTTTTTGACATTATATTTTATATTTATTAAATATACATTTCTTTATTATATATTACATATTATTTTTACATTATTACAAATATTTTAAACTAATTTCGCAATTCGTCACATTAATTCTATTACTATATACAAAAAACTAGCCCTACACACTTATTTTCGCTCACCCCACAGTTAGCTATTATCTTCGCTTCTTTGTTTTCTATCGTTCTTGAAAGTGTCAGAAGTCATAGTCGATATGCACAAGGTTTCGAGTATTGTTTGATTATCTCGCAAAGTGCCGAAATAAAAATAAAATAAAAAAAATTTTAAAAATAAAACAAAAACAAAAAACACGAAACGAAAAAATAAATGAAGCGAAACCTTGCAAGAACTTGCAAAAACTTGCG
>QKWP01002838.1:0-41087 GCA_003550325.1 Gigaspora rosea | reverse complement strand
GCTAGCCTTGTATGCGTAAAGGTGTTCTAATTCACAAAACCATAATTCTTCCCGAAGACTGTCTAATTGACACATTCTAGGTCTTGTATCTGCTTTATTACATACTTTGCAATTAACAAGCATTCCACGTCCTTCACCTTGGGTGAAGAAATGGATACTCCTAGGTCTTCTCGGTCTAGAGCACAGTTAAAGTCAGAATAGTATCCAGGGCAAACAAGTTTCTCTTCAAGAAGTCTAAGGACTTCAGGTCTGTTAGGAACTCTACATTGTCAACAATGGTGGGTACGGCGAGTGCTATGGTTAGTTAGGCGATTACTATCAACTTGTTCAAGAGTACATCCACACTGGTAAACCAAATTTTGTCTTTTCCAAGTGGCAAGAGGACAGTAGGCTTCAATATGTCCTAATGTACTGCATCCTCTGCAGACATTATTGGGGCAGTCTTTATATAGGTGGTTGGAGTCATGACAAGTAGGGCAGGTGGTACGTCTTGGGGCTTGTTTAGGGCATTTAACAGCGATTTGGCCAAATTCCTGGCATCGATTACATTGGTTGGTAGGGCAATTTGCAAAGAGATGGTCAGGAGACCCACAATTTCCACAGACACGTTGTTTAGGGGCTTTTCTGTTTTTCTGGCGAGGATGGTAAGTAGTCCATTCATTTTCTTCTGGTGAGAGAGATTGGTCTGAGATTCTCGATCAAAAGTATAAGCTTCCCGAGGATATAAGTATTCCGGTTCATAAAGGTCCAATTCATCTAGGGCAGTCACAGTGGGTTGACTGGGTAGAGGTTGGTTTCTTTCATAAGTAGTAGGGATAGTATGCTTCTTGTTTTCCTATTTAAAAGTATAACAACCATTTTTCCAATTATAATTTGCTTCCACTTTTTGATTCCAGTCATTGCCTAATAGAAGAGAGTAAGAAGTAATGTCTACTACTTCTACAGTAAGAGGGATAGTAATATAATCAATTTCAATTGGCAGGTCTTTTATAATCCCTAAAAGCCGAGTGGAAGTTCCAACTGCAGGAACAATAAGGCTGTTAGAGGCCTTTTCAATAGTCAATCCAAGTTCCTTGACTGCCTTGTGAGCAATCATGCTTATTGAAGCACCACTATCAATAATAGCTTGGTAAGGTTTATTATGAAGAGAGACATTACATTTGACAGGTGTAGTATACGCAGTAGTTTGAACAAGGTTGGCATTTTTGGCTTCCTCATACAGGTGAGTAGCCAAGGCACCCCGGATAGATGGATTATTGAGTAGCGTTTTCCACTTGCTAGCAGTAAGAGAGGGTGTCTGAGTCTGATTTTGTGTAAGATAATTAACACTTCGATGATAAGGTGAAGGAGATCGATTAGTGGAGTTTTGGCAAGAGTGATAGTTATCATTATTTCGGCTTCTATAATTATTATCTCTAGATTGGCTTCTAGGATGAGAATTATTGCGACTGCGAGAACGGTCTCTGTTATTGGAATAGCGATCAGAAGAGCGACCATTTCGGTCCCTATTTTGGTTGTTATTTCTGTTCCGGTTATTGTTATTATTATTACGACGAGAATTGGATCCTTGTCGTTGGTCCTGTTTTCTACTATTGCAATCACGAATAAAATGTCCAGTGCGTCCACAATAATAGCAGATAGGAGGCTCTTTCATTCGAGGGGTTTGGGCACGGTTGTCAGCATAATTAACAGAAGAGGTAGGTGTGGTCTGTGTCTGGGCTAAATTAATACTAAGCTTAGCAATTTGGTCTGTAAGTTGTTGAATAGCTTGGTCGGTATTGGTAGTAGGGGTAGTCATTAATTTTCCAGTTTCCCAGCGGAGGGCTACTTCAATAGCATCGGTCAGGGTATTAGGTATAGCAGCTTGAACATTAACTGCATACTCAGAACGTAAGCCTTGGATAAAAAGTTGTTTAACAAAATCAGCGGGAAAAACACCGGTTGGGTCCACTTTCGTTTGCAATGTACGAAATCGGTTGACATATCCATCCACCGTTTCTGTGGGTCCTTGCTTAATTTCGAAAAGTTGTTTTTGCCAAAGGGCCTTTTGCTTAGTAGTATAGAAACGTGTCTTAAAAAGATGCTGGAAACTTCGGTTCTGGTTGTTGTTATCATTAAAAACATTGGGTACCGGGTTTAAAGCAGTATACCAGTCTAGAGCAACACCTTTAAGGTACACAGGAGCAAGCTGAAGTTTCCGTTCAGCACTCCATCGGTTGGCAGTAGCGGCTCTTCGAAATTCCTTCAGCCAGTCAGCAGGGTCTTGGGTTCCGTCACCGTAAAAATCTGCAACAGTAATAAGAGTTTTCTCAGAGCCTTGTCCAAGGGCATTGGCAAGATCAGTTATTGCTTGCGCAGCATCTTGTAAAGCTTGATCACCCATTAGGTTTTCTGGTTGGTTAGGAGGTAAGATAGGGTTTAATTCTTCAACAAGAGGTTGTAAATTTATTTCCTCGAATTGTGGAGGAGAGTCAGCTCTAACAATAGTAGCGTCTTGGTTTTGAATATAATGGTCGAGAGGGTCAATTAAATTTTGGTCGTTAAGAGGAGGAGTATTAAGTAATGGAGGTGTATGGCGTGGGGTAACGTTTATATCTAAATTAACAGTTGGGTAATATTCAGTTACAAGAGGAGATGGAGGAACAGTTGTGCGAGCAGGAGAAAAGGTTTGTTGTAAATAGCGAAAGAGGCGATTTCGTGGAGGAGGAGTAGTTTCTCGAGTATAATGATATGGAATTTCTGAGATAGGTGAAGAAGGAAGTGCAAGGCTTGGAGGGATTGGTATATAAGTATTAGTGGAAGAACCAACACCAGTATCAGCTAATTGTTCAGGTCCTAAGGTGAATATAGATCTGGGTGGAGAAACGTCAAAATTTAATTCAGTTCTTCCTAGTTGATTTTGAAAATCGAATAGAAGGTTTTCAGTCCTTGGTCGAGTTGAAGCAGGTGTAGAAGGTAAGAGGTCCTCAATGTGAAGATCAAGTAGAGTAGCTTCAAAATTAAGAGGTAAGGTAGGTGCAAGAGTATAGGGGGTATGTGCAAGGAGTAGACCAGCAATAACTTCTTTTGGGTCTAATAGGTCGTTGTTATAGCGGCAACTAAAAACAATATCTCGAGCAGCAGCTCTAGCAGTATTATAATCAGTAGCAGCAACTAAAATACAGTAAGAGTCGTTTGTCTTTTGTGAGTATTGGGTAGCAAAATAATTGTCTCGATACGTTCCCCAGAATCGGCGAAAGGGACGGTATAAATTAGCAACCGGGTAACAGATAGTACAGGATAAATCAGGATGGTAGGCTTGCAAAACGTCTACCGCAAGTGAGGAAGGATGACTTGTTTCGTGTACTTCAATTTGTTCTAAGTATAGTTCATACGCTCTATTCATATAGAAAAGGCAGTTCCCAAGTCTTAAGGAAACTAATAAAAGAATAATAAAATACCTCCAAAATAAAAGGTTAGTAGTAAGTTGTTAACAAAATTTTAATCTCCTAAATATAGTAAATAGTTAGTATCCAACAAAAAGAAAATTCCAAGTAAGTTGTAAGAGAATAATAAGAGTGCAATCAACAGCAAGAGGGTTAGTAACACCAAAAAAAATAATTAAATTTCTGCCAAAAGTAATAATAAGATTTCCAAATTCTTTAATAATATTCAATAATTTAAATAGGTTTCCGCCAGAAGGCACCAAATGTTACAGTACCGGAAGCCTTCTTTAATTCCGATAAAGTAACAATCACACGGCTCCTGAGATCCCTTACTTTGGGCGTGAAGCGGTGTGCAAGAGGGAAGTATAGTTTCTTTTATGTCTGTAAGAAACTACACACTTCTCTGAGGCAGTTCGGTATAAAACAACAAGAGATAATACACAGTTTATTAATTTAACAAGAGGGCTATTCCAAGGTGTCTGTTCCTTAGAAATCCCAAGAGTTTATTAATAATAAGAGAGGAGGATAAATCATATAAAAGTAAAGATAAAATACAATGTCTGGATCTCCCTAAAACTAAGGGAAACAAGGTGGGTTTATATATCTATTGAGCTAAGCGTCGCTAAGCGCCGTTAAGCGTTGCTAAGCGTCATTAAGCGTCACTAAGCGTCGTTAAGCGTTGCTAAGCGTCATTAAGCGTCGTTAAGCATCGCTAAGCGTCATTAAGCGTCGTTAAGCGTCGCTAAGCGTCATTGAGTGTCATTGCACATCAATTTCGCATATCACTATTACTAAATACAGTTATTACAAAATTTCCTTATTAAGTTCTAATTTTCAACTAATTTCTACCAAAATTAAAACCTATTCTATAACAATGCAATTGTGTGAGTTTCTTTAGCATTTTTGCAGTATCTCTATGGCATTTGTGGTAGTCTTTATAGTATTTGTGCAGTGGTGTCTCTATAGTATTTATATGGTATTTGTGTGGTATCTTTTATGGTGTTTGTGTGTGTCCTTAAGGCATTTTTGTGATGTCTCATGTAATATGTTTTGTGTTTTTTTTAATAAAAATATATATTTTTACATTGTTAAATATGAATATTTTTAATATATGAAAAATTAGCTAGCATTTAGGATTTAATAATAATAATAATAATAATAATAATAGAAGAGCATATAGTTTATTTTTTATAATCTGCGCAGATTATTGAATTGTTAACTGTTAAAAATCTGCAAGAAAATTAAAAAAATTTTTTTTTATATAAACTCAAATCTGAAATTGTATAATTTATAGTAAAATTTGAACTTATATGATAATTTTGTATAAAACTTTTAATAAAATTAAGTGTATAAAGTTATATTAAAATTTTGAGTCTGGATCTGAGTTATATTAGAGTTCTTCGGGGTTCTGTTGACCTGGTTGATCTGGACAACTTAGGTTAACTGATAATTCGATTAGAAATTCTGCTTCAGTTGACCTGGTTGATCTGGACAACTCGGGTTAACCGATATTTCAATTAAAAATTCTAACTAGTTGACTCAAGTAATTCAGATAACGCAGTTCAACTGAGTTAACCGAAACAGTTCCGGTTAGCCTGATTGGAATCAGGTGGTACCGATTTTGGTAACCGATTAATAATTTTAATCTCAGTTCAAATCATTAATTTAAAACAATAACTATTAAAATAATTTTTATTTTTTTAAATTATTCGAAATATTTTGAATTTGTGAAATTTACCAAATTTATATAACCAAACAACAATATAATTAGGGAATTGCTATTTCCACCATGGTTATACAAGATTTTCTATTTTTAGAATTCAAAATAATATATGCATGTATGTTACACAAAGGCCTGGCGCACTGTTTTTGCAAAAATAATTTTTGGTTACACGCTGTTTATGTTGTGTAATGTTAAACAAGTCTAATTTTGGTAACCTAGCCCTGGGTCGGCCGGCATTAAGCTTAATGCTGGTGGACACTATCATGATAATGCCCTAGTGGGGTTAAACGTAATTCCGGCCCACTCTAACTCTAAATCTAGGAACCCAATATTCAATCACAGTACATATACTAGATGCATATGTTGTGTAACCAGTATATGTACTGTAATTGGATGTTGGGTTCCTAGATTTAGGGTTAGGGTGGGCCAAAATTATGTCTAACCAGCCAGGGGCATTATCATAATAGTGCCCACCAGCATTAAGCACTGTGATTGGGATTTTGCTTCGAACCAATTAGTTTTTAGGGTTCCTAGATTTAGGGTTAGGGTGGGCCATAATTATGTCTAACCCCCGCTGGGGCATTATCATGATAGTGCCCACTAGCATTAAGCTTAATTCCAGGGTTAGATTACCAAAATTAGACTTGTAACATTACACAACATTAGTGGTGTGTAACCAAAAATTATTTTTGCAAAAACAGTGCACCATGGCCTTTGTGTAACATAAGTGCATATTTTATTTTGAATTCTAAAAATAGAAAAACTTGTGTAACCATAGTGTAAATAGCAATTTTCTATAATTATAATAAACAATACTACAAATTTCATAGCTTAAACTTATTTTTTAATAACTTTATTATAAAATTTTAAATATTATATCAGTTATATAATATGTCACAACAAACTTTTTTTTTTTGGTGTTAAAGTGCCCACTATGGGGACGGATTTTTATTCTAGATTGATGATCAGACTACAGATGTCCTTTTCGGGCATCTGACATTGTATATAGACGAGAGTACAACTAGCCACACGTACAACTTTTGGTTGTCTAATTTAAGTAGTCCGCCCTAAGGTTCCATACTAGCTGCCATACCTGTAACCCAACTAGAAGATTGCCTATTTAACCCCTCTGATCTATGCCTTCTGCCCATCAGTCTTGTATTCCTGGAACATTGTTCCAGATTCTTACCATACCCCCTTAGTACTAGTTTATCCTAGTGGGAAACTTGGTAGAGGTCCCTGTCCCACACAAGTATCACCTACACTTCAGTAACTTACATTACCTACTTCTGCCCTTGTGAAGTTCACCCAACCCTAGTATCGCGTCCTTTCCCCTTCTTAAACCTCCCTTAGTACTTTTGCAAACTTCCAATCCGATAGCCCAGAAGGATTAGTCTGCCTGGGCTTTATGCGCTCTAACGGTCTCCCTTTCCTTGGTACATGCTTCTGAAACACATGTCCTTTTCCTCCGGTACGACTCCAGCAGCCCGATTAGTGAGGGACTTCTCCAAGCCCTATGTTGTCTAGAATTTTTTCTAGCTTTGGCTCAATCCGGCTCCATTCTGCAGCACCATCGAAAGTTCGGCTATCTCTTCACTAGGGTCTTGCCAAGCATGTTTCCTTTTCCTGCGCCCTCGGGGGGATCTTTATGCGCCCGACGTACCGAGCTCTCAAAACGTTACACTAGTATTACAAGAATCTAATGCACCCTTGGTGTGACCCAGGTTACAGATCTACCGATCCGGCTTGGTTTCCCAGTTCAGGTTACAGTAACACAGATATAATTATCAAAACGTCTCCAGTGGGAATTGAACCTTATACCTATTGCTTGGGGGGTGACAACTTATCCAACCCGCTAAGTCACCACACCCTCACAACAAACTTTTTTACATATAAAATTTATAAAAAAAATATATAAAATTACTATAAGCTTTGAATTTAGAAGTTTTTTCCCCTCATATTAATTTAATATTAAATTTTTTGAAAATATAGAGCAATGGAAGAAGAAAAAATTGAGCTTAAAAATCAAATTAAAATTTTGACAATTTTGCACAAAACAAAACAAAAATATAACTTCACCAAAACAAATATTTAACAATTTTAAAACAATAAGTATGTATAAAAACATGCTCTAAACAAACTTTACTTAGCTAGCCGAAGTAGGTTACTTTGTAAGAAAAAAGAAAAATAGATTACCTATATACTAAAGTAAAATTTTTTGAGTTTTCGATATAAACCCTTTTGTATCAAGATACCCTACTTTGGTGCTTAAGCAAAGTTGTTCAGTATGCAATTTTACTCGTGTTTAAAGTCAAAATAGATTTTTTTTAGCTATTTACTAGGTGAAAAATGGGGTCAAAGTTAGAAAAAAATTTTTTTTCTAACTTTGAGCCCATTTTTCACCTAGTAAATACCGTAAAATTCGGACATGGGTACCCCCCTGTGCGGTGTACCCCTTGTCTATTTGAGAGGCCCGACGGTGACTTATACCTGGGTATTAAATATACTCCTAATAGTGCGATCGTCATACACAATTTCAAAGTTATGAAAAACTGGTTTTTCAATTTGAATTGCAATTAGTCACGCATTTAATATAACAAACTCTAGTTTAATTTTTAATATATTTGACTGCGGACATGATATTATTAATACGATACACATTTTTTCATATCAAATATTAGCAAAACGTACACGATTCATTTGATATAAGCAAACTTTTACATAGCAATGAATTAGCTTTATTTGAAAGAAAAAAAATTATAGAATTCGACCATTATTCCCAATCATTATCGACCCTAATTTCTTCATATTCGTCATTATTATCATCGAAATTCAACGCTTCTTCTTCATTCGTATCGACTGAATCCTCACCCAAAATTTCGTAATTAAACACCAAATCGTCTTCGGACCCATCCATTTCTACTGAAATACCGCAGCATTTAAAGGCTCTTCTAATTATACGAGGGTCAATTTCATTCCACGATTCTCCTACCCATTGAGCCAAAGTGGAATATGATGGCTTTCGAATGCGTCCAGCAGGCGTAAATGTATGAGAATTATTAATCATCCATTGATTGTAACGAAAGCGCACCTATAGTATAAAAATTCGTTAATACAGTATTCTTCAAAATAAAAAAAAATAAAAAACCATTTTAATATACTGTACCTTTTCTTTAAAGGGTTTATTAATCACAACATCAAGAGGTTGCAGTTTACTCATTAGTCCAGCTGGAATAACCGCAAGATGAGTGTTGTTTTCTTGGAAATATGCTTAACAGAATCTACCAGATGACCTCTAAACGAATCTAAAATAAGAAGAGATTGTGGGTTTTCTAATTCACTACGCTCAGTCCACACATTATTTATCCAATAGTGCATCTCGTTTTCATTGCACCATTCTTTTTCATTTACGCGAATAATAACATCTTCAGGAAAGGTTTCACAAGGAATATTTTTTAACTTAAAAATACACACTGCAGGAAGCTTTCTTCCATCCACAAGGCATCTCAGAATTACAGTAAAAGATGTTTTTTCGTGACCGGTTGTTCGAATGCTAACAGTTTTGGCCTCACGTTTTTCAAGAGTTACAGGGTAAGGCATGTCAAATAATAAGGACGTTTCATCCATATTTCTAATGTGTTGGATATCATAGTTGTATTGACGACGTTTGAACAAAACAAGACTCAGAAATTGACTTTGTTGCTCGATAAGATCTTCAGGAAGATGCTGTGAAATTGTTGTGCACCGACGATTTGATAGATCATTACGAAACAAAAATCCATTCAACCAACTACTAGAAAACCTAAAATTATTAATATTAGGATATGAATCCTTTATTTCCTTGGTTTTAACTAATGCTTTGGCCCTTGTAACAACCATGTTTCGGGTAACAGCCATTTGTTTTTTATGAATCTCTTCAATCTATTCAACTAGCCTTTCTTCTAAAAGTGGATACATAGCTGGTCGACCACGATTAAGTGTCAGAAGATAGGGCGCGGCATTTAAAAGTTCTTGCTTCTTGCTTCGCCAGTCACAAACTTGCTTACGTTCGATATCAAACTTTCTTGCAGTTGCTGCTACATTTTGAACACGTTCAAAATAATGAACGACCATGAGTTTTTCACGAACACTCCAGCTACGACGAGTTTTAACACGAATATTGCGAGCCTTTTTTGTAATACTTTTACTTCGCGCAGACATTTTTTTAACGCGTTGATAGGAACTCGTGTACTTATATAGGGAAATTATAGGGAGAATGTTGCACAATATATTTGTGTAAAAGTTTGATAAAAAAAAAGTCTAAACCAAATTACCGAGCCATTAGAGAAAAAAAAATCCAAGACAACGAATTTAAAGGAAAAAAAAATTTAATCCCAATTACCGAGCCGTTAGGTTAAACCCTAGAGCCGATGTCCTGCTCAAGGTAATTGGGTTATCTTTGAATATAATGGTTTAAGGGACAATTGGATGAATAAAACGTTGGTTGAAAGAATGATTAAAAAAAAATAATACGATTAAGCGAAACATTTTTTTTTTTTAAAAAAAAAAGCGATTTATATGTGAATTTCCAACTTTAGAGGTATCTTATATCATCAATCACATGGATACCATCATAGAAACCCAATTTACCTGATTATTACTGGTAGGGTTTCTTGGCGCATATGAATTATCTTAATATCGATAGATGTTCAATCAACAATAACCCGACATATGTACCCCTATTAATACGGTATACCCCCCGTATAGAAGTACCCCGGGTACATATTTGAGATATGGAAGTACCAGGGGTACACATGTCTGAATTTTACGGTAGCTAAAAAAAAATCTATTTTAACTCAAACATGAATAAGATTGTGTGTTGAACAACTTTGCTTATGCACTCAAAGTAGATTATCTTGATAAAAAAAAGGTTTTATATTTAAAACTCAAAAAATTTTACTTTAGTACATAGATAACCCATTTTTCTTACAATGTAACCTACTTCGGTCGCCTAAGTAAAGTTGTTCAGGACATAATTTTACACACATATTAGCAAATTTTCAATACCCCTACTGATTTCTATTGATAGTAATAGTAATCGATATATATTTGATATAGATATTGATTGATATTGATTGATATATAATCAATATATTAATAGTAATTATAATCGATATATATCCATAATAGTTAATAATCAATAAATAATTAATATATAAACAATTAATATTTTGATAATAAAAAATATATAATTAAAAAATTCGATTTTAAAAAAATTTAATTTATAAAAAGCTTATATATTTTTCATTATATAATTACTATATAATTTTATAATTACTTTATAAATTTTTTTTATTACAATATTAGGTATTACCACAAGAACATGTACAAGAATACCATCAATTCACTACAAGCACACTATTTATTTACTACAAAAATGCCATTCAAGTTACTACAAGAACACCGTATAATTACTACAAGAACGTCGTCAAATTCTACAAGAATGCCGTCACTTTACCACAAGAACATGTACAAGAATACTGTAAGAATGCTATAACTCACAAGAACACGTACAAAAATACTGTCAATTAACTTCAAAAATGCCATTAATTACCAATTCGAATAAGATCGGCACTATAGCTATATTATTACCATATTTGGAATTGGGGATAAACAAATATATAAACAATATATTAGTAAATCTGTTTTAGGCCTAATAAAAAGTTTTTTTTTGTACTAAGTAAATATTATTTTTTGATATAAGTAAAGTTGTAAAGCAGGTTCTTGTGCATCTACTTGTAAAATTTCATTAAAATCAGACCAGTAGATAAGAAGATATGAGTAAAAACGTCTTTAAAATTCTTTAAATCATATAAAAATTTTATATATACAGGCCTGATCTAGATTTTGTACTATCTTGTTTATATATTTGTTTTGCCCTAATTTTAAATATAGCAATATTTGTGATCTTATCTGGATTGGCAATTAAGTACTACAAGAAAGTCGTCACTTTACTTACCACAATGTTGAATCACACAAGAATACTATTACTTTACTGCAAGAACGGCTGTTGAATTACCACAAGAATACTGTAGTAATACTGTGAAATTACTTTAAGAATGCTATTATTTTACCACAAGAATGCCATTACTTTAAGAATGCTATTACTTTACTACAAGAATGCCGTTATTTCACTACAAAGAACGTTGTCATTTCACCGCAAGAATGCTTTCGCTTTACTACAAGAATGCTGTCGCTTCACCATTAAGAATGCCGTCACTTCACCGCAAGAATGCCGTTGCTTCACCACAAAAATGGCATCGCTTCACCACAAGAATGACATCAAAATACCACAAAATGTGGCCAAATCACTGCAAGAAAACAACAAAAGTGTTAGTTATAACGATAACAAAAAAAAGAAAAAAGCATACTGAAAAAAATATATACTTATCTTTATGAGATTCATGCAATCTACTTTCTTGCCAATAATAATTCACTATCTCAAAAATGAATATTTGCTCAACTATGAACTCAATTCCAAAGTCTTTTTTCATTAGAAAAAGATGTTGTAGTAATGGGTCAACTTGAAATAGTAGCGAAGGAGAGTACTTCCGTGAGGTAGGTAAGAGATCTCTACTTCACAATTCTTATAATCTAACTTTTATGCCTGCTTTCTACAAAAAAAAATAAATAAATAAATATAAAAATACAAAAAAAAATAAATAAATCAAAAAATGAATAAATACAAAAAAAATAAATAAATAAAAATAAATAAATAAATAAATAATAAATCAAACTGAAAAAAATAAAAAAACTGAAAAAAATAAAAAAAATAACTTGAAGAAAATTATATGTTATAAATTGAAAAATTTTTTAAAAAAATATTATCAAAAATAAGATAGTAGATCTATCTAAATATGCAAAGATTACTAATTGCGCAAATTTATCTGCAAAGATCTTAAAATTATGAATACTGAAAAAAATAAAAAAAATAACTTGAAGAAAATTATATGTTATAAATTGAAAAATTTTTTAAAAAAATATTATCAAAAATAAGATAGTAGATCTATCTAAATATGCAAAGATTACTAATTGCGCAAATTTATCTGCAAAGATCTTAAAATTATGAATTTTAACCTTAATTTGATGACCTGCTATCTGCTATCTGCTATATAACGATACGCATCTAATGGTGGGTAGAGTGTCAAAATCGGCCTGGTGGGTGCTGAGATATCTTTAAAAAACGTTTCTTTTACTATATAAATTTCTTTGCAAACAATAGTATTGTTCGTAAAGAAATTTACATAGTAAAAGAAACGTTTTTAAAGATATCTCAGCACCCACCAGGCCGATTTTGACGCTCTACCCACCTTTAGATGCGTCTTGACGAGCTCCACAAAAGTCTCTTAAGTCAGAAGAGTGATTAACTTAGTATAAAAAAAAGTTTTAGATGCGTGCACTCCATATTCGCAAAACTCTAATTTCTATAAGTAATCTGCATCACGTTTCACTATGACCACTCTCTGGTTGACTTGTGGATCACCAATTAATTAAAAAAAATTCATAACTAATCTAATTTAATTAAAAAAGTTTATAACTAATTTAATAAATAAATAAATATTCTAATTTAAGTTATATAATAAAAAATAAAAAATTTAATTTAATCAAAAAAATTTTTTGTAATAAATAGAGTGTGAAAATTTATTTAATAAAAAATTTTAATTTTAATTAAAAAAAAATTTAATTTACTGATTACAAATAAAAAAAAATGCGTGGGCAAAAGAAGAATGTAAAAATTAGACATTATTATTTGAGTAACTTAAATATAGCACTAATAAAGTAACTCAAATAAATACTAATAAAGTAACTCAAATATAGCACTAGTGAAACACAGTATTGCTACAGTATTGGCTATATTATACAGAAGTTGGTAGTTTGAATAGTTCGCCACAATACCCCATTTACTACAATACCCCTATTTACCTTATAACATTATTTTTAATTGATATAAAACGATTAATTGTTATATATCAATTATTATCTATCTAAAAAATTTCCTGATGTACTTATTGTCTTAAAATCATTAAATATTTGTTTTGGTGAAGCTATATTTTTGTTTTGTGCAAAATTGCAAAATTTTAATTTGATTTTTAAGCTTAATTTTTTTCTTCTCTCTTTGTTCTATATTTCTGAAAAATTTAATTTTAAGTTAATGTATAGAGAAGAAATATCAAAGATTCAAAGCTTATAGTAATTTTATATATTTTATATAAATTTATATATAACTAAAAACTCAGTTATAAATAGTATGACAAGTTGATTAACTAATAAAAAATAGAAAAATTCTTTGAGCCACCCAGGTGGGGTCTAAGTTTTTTACACTCCTACCAACAGATCAGCCAATCAAATTTGTTTTTTCTAGATTAGATTGTTTTGTTTATAAATATTTTTACTGTTATTTATTTTTTCTTATTTTTCGTTATTGTTTTGCTAGTGGTTTGCATTTGTGCTTTTCATTTTGTATTCATACTTTCTTGCATTTTCGTGTTTGTGCTTCTTGCCTCTTTGCATTTGTGCTTTTTTGCTTTCTTGCAATTGTGCTTTCTTGCTTTTTTGCGTTTATGCTTCTTTGATTTTTTGTGTTTGTGCTACTTTGCTATTTGTGTTTTTGCTTTTTTGTGTTCATGTTTTTTGCATTTTTGCATTTGTGCTTTCTTGCTCTTTTGCATTTGTGCTTCTTTGTTTTTTGTATTCATGTTTTCTTTCTTTTTGTATTCATGCTTTCTTTCTTTTTGCATTCGAATTAGCACATTAACTCTTTCTATTTCAGATTTTTAGGTTTCTTTTCTGTTGCTCTTAGTATTTGTGGTTGAATCTCTAGAATGGACCTTTGGTTCGCTTTCTGGTTTACGCTTGGTATTTTTTTCTACTTGTATCCTTTTTTTAATATAATTAGTACACTAACTTTTTTTTTTTTGTTTCTAGGTTTCTTCCCTATTGCTTTTAGTAGTTGTAGTGGAATTGAACTTTTAGTTTTGCTTCTTGGTGTGTTTTTGGATTTTTTTTTATAAATATTTTTTCTATTTTACTACTATACTAATATTTTTTTTCCTTTTCTTTTTAGGTTTCTTTCTTGTTGCTTTTAGTATCAGTAGTGTAAATCTTTGGAATAGATTTTTGGTTCGCTTCCTGGTGTACATTTAGTGTTTTACCTTACTTGTATCCTTTTTTTTTGGTTGATATAATTAGTGCACTAACTTTTTTTCTTTTAGTGGGTTTTTATAGTTGGGTTTCATCATTTTTTTTTAGATTCTTTTATCTATATAACCTGAAAAAGAATGTGCCAAGTCCAGCCAAACAAAAAAGAATACAAGTGTATGAACCTTTAATGGTAAAGCTACTAACTCATAATAGTCTTTATATACATTTTATGCCCTATTCAAACACTGATTCCAATCCTCTAATACTGACTATCTACTCAAAAATTGAGCTCTCACAAGCAACTTACTAACTAACCTACTCTTACTACCAATTTGGGTTCTTTTATAGTTTTACTTTTCCTAAAAACCCTTTTACAAATGATATCTAAACTAGAGGCAGAACTATATAGCTTATCTGAATATGGAGTAGTATTGGCCACAATACTGCTGAGACCCACCTGGGCACAATTATTGTTGCCACTGCTTTTTTTTTATTATGTGCTACAAAAAATTATAAACCAATGCTATCGATGGGCATTTGTAATTGTTTTCTCTTGACCAATCCTAAGTGAAGCTATTTATACCTTCTGAATTTAGGCAATAAAATCTGCGATTAAAACGAGTAAGTTTGCTATTTTGGTAGTTGGCCATGTGATCTATTGTATATGGTTTCTGCTTTTTCTCAAAAAGGTTAAGAATTGTCTAGCTTAAGCACCAATCGTTTTGTCTAAAACTCTGGTTAATTCATCTGCTAGGTTTCATTCTGAAACTATCCAAAAAACTTCATTGATCCAAATATCCTATCTGTTCACCAGAGTTCACAATCTTCTTAGCAAATTCTTTTGCCATAGAAGCCTGTCTACCTTTAAAACTGTTCCAATAGCACTCAAGTTGTCTATATACAGATCTATCTATGAACTCTGCAGTAGTTTTGCAAAGGAGTCCAACTTTAAAATTATAGCTTCTGCCCCAGTCTTGTGATTTTCCTGTAAGACTTTACTGAACTCCAATTTCGAAAAGCCCTGTGGCTTCCAAAAATGGCTAATATTCTATTGTAAATGCATTGATGAAAACTTGCTTTATTCTCAACAGCTTTCAAACTGGGCAACTATTTTTTCTTTCCAAATTTTTCGCTACCCAACTTGCATCTTTTCAATCTTGTTTTAACAGATTCACAAATGCATCCAATTGCCATGGATTCCTGTTTGCTACAACTATTAATAAATAGAACTCTAGCAATGAACCTTGGCAAGTGCAAATGCTCTGCTTAGTGACTGTATTTTTTCTGCCACTGAAGCCAATCTGCAAGCTAAAATCTTCTCTTTCTCTACTAACTCTAACATCAACTCATTTTTCAGAACCATAATTTGCGCCTTTACTATATTTATTATTAATAAAAATTTACCTGTTGAGATGGAATCTACTAACACTTTGATCTTTCTCTCATCAAGCCATATTTCTCTAGGTCTACCTTTATTACTGTATCTCTTAATGTAATCAAGGTTTCTAATGAAGAGTGCACCAACCAAAAATCATTTAAATAATTTCTACAAAACAAATTTAATAACCTCTAATGACCTACTAGAGCCCACATATTTTTGGAAAAAATTTACGCAGCCTGTGAGAAACCAAAAGAAAGAACTTTGTAATAATACCAACTATTCAGTATTTGAAAACAAAGAAAACACTATGCATTCTCTTTTATTACCATGTAATAATAACTATCTTCAGATTCCATATTATTATATACTACCCCTTTCCTATTGTACGAAGCAAGCTGCCCAAACCTTCAAAATGCACACTTTTCTAAAGAAAAATTGTATTTAATGTTTTAAATCTATAATCATTCACCATTTCTTTGGTCCTTTCTTGGCACTAGGAAAACAGGCTTATTTCTAGTAAATTTCTACCTTATTATCTAACTTTCCAAACATCTTATTACTACAAATTTTATTAACTGATCCAATTTTTTTCTTACCCATTCCTGTTAATCTACTAACAATTTGTATGATTTGAAACAGGCTTCGCCACTAATACTAGCACATCCCTTGGATATATTGGAACTCTATTTCTTAACCAATCTATAACCACTAGTAACAGACCAATTTTGTGCTGCCAATAATCCAAAACATCTATGTCTTGCATTTTCTTACAACTGATATTTGATATTTTAGCATATCCTTTTCTACAAGTCCAGCCTAAGTGTAGTCAATTCTGGCTTTTGGGCTTGCTAGAGGTTTTTTAATTCAAGGAGAGACTATTCAAAACGATGTGTCCAATATCTCCATAGTTATAGCAGGTGGCTGTCCCTTGTCGATCTGAAGGGATATAGAAATTCCTAGTCTGAAAGGATAAAATTTTTCTCTTCTTTTTCTTACTTCTCTTATAATAATCCCTTTTCAAATTGATAATTTTCTTCTTCTCTTTTGCTGATACTTATGAACCTTTTTTTTGTAATCATAGCTATATAAACATGGAGTTTGTTCTGCCTGGCCAAATAAAGGTATACAGTTCTTGTATTTCTTCATCATTTTATCATTACTCCCTACTATCTGCAGTACATTACTCTATCCTCTGTTATTTGCTAATATTAATATAATAGCCCTTGCCTCAACTTCATTATGTACATTAACAAATTTCTTTTTAGTAAGATCTGGTAACATTCTAATTGCCTTATCCAAATGTTTACTAATTTTTGTCAAAAATCGTACTCATACTAGTCAAATGTTCTTGATAATTTTATTTTTGGCCAAGCCTCATCTAACTCATCTCCATCTTCAATATTCCTATACAATGCAGAGAAACTCCTATTTATCTTCTTCTTGATGCTGCTAAAGCAGTTAGAAAAATATTAGCAGGAACTAAGTTTACTTTTTCATTTTCTTTAAAATGTGGCTCAAATTCCTCTCTAATCCTATTATTCACTTCTTAGGAGTCTTTATCAAAATCATCCTCAAACTCACCACCTTTGTCTGCCTCCAAATCTACATCTAATGCTTTTTTTGTCCTATTTCTAGCATCCCTAGGCCCTGGCTCTCAGCCTTTAGTATTCTCTTTCAACTGTGTCTCTGGTCCTTATCCTTCCTCTTGTCAAAATAGGTATATAAGTCTTTAACCTAGTTCTTCTTTATTACTCTTCACAGAAAGGCCACAAGCTGTATACAAGTTCTTCAACTTAGTCAAGATTAGCTTTGTCCAACTTCCAGTGTTCATTGTGTGATTTGTAGATATACTTTAAACTACTTGTAAAAGTACTATTTGGCTAAATGCAATTATTTAACTTTTTTTTTTAAAACAAAAGAAAATGTATATGATGGAAATAACAGAGCTGGCCTTTACAAGATGAGCAATAGCAAAGAAAAAAGATAATTTTCTTCTCCAAGACAACCAGCCTTAAATATTCTTTTTTGCTATTGTCTCCTACCCAGTACCAATCTAATAATAAACATAACAATGTGAATTTCTAAAAATTATATACTAATCCAAAATTACCTATAAATACAAGTTTCAACATATAATGACAATAGTCAAAGAAAACTATAAAAGGATACATAAAAAACCTGTAATATGCCTGATCATAAAGTTATCTGATTTTGCAATAATGATTGCTCTGTTACTTCATTAACAGGCTTTTCATTTATCATTATGATGCAACTGGTGTTAAGTAATAATCCGTGAAAGATTGGCACTATACCATATTGGGACAATAGTAAAGTTTGGGAATAAGTACAATATAAACTTTTAATATAAAGCTGAAATCTGAAGCTGCTCCAATGACAAGTAATTTTTCATTAAGTTAATAGCTCAAGTTAATTAATTGAAAGTTGTAAAGCTTACTGAGATGCATCTAATGGTGGTTGGATCATTCGATCGGTCCAGTGTATGCTAAGATATTGCTAAAAAACGATTGGCCAACTATATAAAATTTTATGTAAACAAACTAAAAATTTTATATAGTGGCCAATCGTTTTTTAGCAATATCTCAGCATACACTGGGCCGATTTGAATGATCTAACTACTATTAGATGTGTCTCAGTGAGCTTTACAACTTTCAATTAATTGGCTTGAGCTGTTAACTTAATAAAAAATTACTTATCATTGCAGCAGCTTCAGATTTCATCATATAATAAAAATTATAGTAATATAAAAATAATGCTGATCTTTCATGGATCATCACTTAATAATATTAAAATGAAACTCTCAGTGAGGCGCATCTAATAAAATCTATACTGCTGATCGAATTTCTATATTATAAAATTTGAGGTTTTGTTGTTTCTTTTTCTAAATATGATATCTTTTATTCATATAAAATAGTTTTGCTAACAACTGGTTTTATTTGGTTTCAATTTTAATCTACAATTGCTTCAAAAACACACATTTTGTTAATACTTATTTGACAAGCTTATTATAAATTTATAGATAAGTTCTTACTGTATATATAATATATAATTTCACAGATTACTCATTATGATGCAAAGCCAATGTCACTGATTATTAATTTTGAAATTTATTATTATAATGCAACTAGTATAACAATATTAATTTAAATTTTATGTTATAAATCTATGCTGCTAATTGAATTTTTATATTTTAAATTTTGGGGTTTTTGTTGTTTCATTTTTTCTATTTTTTTTTCTGAAGATGATTTGGGGTGTCTTCAATTAAAAGGGCCCATTTTTACATTTTTTTGAAAAATGAGTTTTCGTTAAATTCATATAAATTTTGACATGATTGACTTTTTTTAATTATAAATGAAAGTCGAATTACATAATAAAAAATCAAGATAATGTAAAAAGAAAAATTACATGAGGCTGCGTAGAGCCAACACGTCACGAGTTTACCCAATAGTCACCTGCCGTCTTTAACCAATCAATATCGTGAAATTTGATTGATCCCGGATCAGTCTGAAAATCAAAACAAATAATTAAACTCAAATATCTCAAAATAAAATATATGTAAAAATGGGCCCTTTTAATTGAAGACACTCCATTTTATCTTTTATTCAAATAAAATGGTTTCACTTAACAACTAGATTTATCTAGTTTTTATTCAATAACTTACGATTGCTTCAAAGGCACCATGTTTTGCAAATGTTTACTTTACTGACAAGCTTATTATACAGAAGATAAATTGTAAATAAGTTGGTTTGTAAACTTTAATATATTTGCTAACAGTTTATTTTTGAAGTAATTCTAGTCAATATGGTAATTAAGTTTGGAATTAATAAGGCCCATTATATTGATTAGATCACCAAAGTTAATATTTCATTTTTGCATTATATAGAATCTGAAAACATGGATCAGTTTTTTTTTAGAAAACAAAAGAATAATAATTTTTCTTTTATTTAATAACATATAGTACAGAATAAACCAAATGTTTTACTATATTTGAACATGCAATGTTCTCATATAACAATAATATAAATAATACAAATTTGATTAAGATTTTTTTATTTATTTTTATATTAGAATATTCCCCCTTATGTTCATGATCCATAATCAACAAAACATTTGTCATAAATACTCTTTTTGGTAAGATCTACTATTACGAATTAAAAAAAAATTTGTTTATTTTTATATACTCTATTACTCTACTATTTTCTATTCTTAATTATACTCTTTATCAAATTCGATACTCTTTATCATGTCTAAATTACTCTAGAGTACCCACCCACCTACCTTATGATTTGAATTAATATATATATAGTTTTTCTTTTTGGATAAGCAGCCACATTATTTTGGCTGTTTTTTTTAAGTAAAAGCCATATTATTTTGGCTTATACTATTTTTTTGGAATTTCAAAATAAATGCCATTTTTTATTAATTAAATTTAAAAAAAATATGATTTTTGAATAACCACACTATTATGGTTAAGAATAAATCCCGCTAATATTGTATATACATTTTTTCCCTTTTTTTTTAATTTTTAATAAAAGAAAAAGGTATTTTAAAGCAACTGCTACTATAGTGGCATAGACAATTGTAACTCCAATACATGTCAGTAATAACATATATACTTTTTTTCTTTTTTTGATAAATAAAAAAGTTATTTTTATTTTTATATTATCATTGCTAACTAACTAATATTATGGCTTAGAATAAATGCTATTTGATATAATATATATGCTGATACAAATATTTTCAGATAGCTATACCACTATGTCTTAGCATATATGCCTATTGCAATCAGTATGTATAATGTATATAAAGATCGCTATAGAACAAATATAATAAATTTTTAACATATAGTATAGAACAAACTGAATGTTTACTATATTCAAAAAATATGCAGTGTTCTCATATAACATAATATAAATAATACAAATTTGGTTAAGATTTTTTTGTTTATTTTTTTATTAGAATATTCTCCTGTTAAATTTATAATTGATAAATGACAAAACATACCATGAATCCTTTTTTTTAAAAATCTACTATTATGAATTAGGAAAAAAATTCATAGTGTTTTTATATACTCTATTACTCTACTATTTCCCATTCTTAATTATACTATTTATTTTAAATAAAAAAAAAAAAAATTTTTGAATAACCGCACTATTATGGTTAAGGATAAATGCCACTAATATTGTATATGCTTTTTCCCTTTTTGAAAAAAAGAGATTTTAAGGCAACTGCCATTATAATGGCTTAAACAAATATAACTCTAAAATAATGTATACTTTTTTTCTTTTTTAATAAAAAACAAGTTTTTTATTTTTACATAGTCACACTAACTAACTAATAATATAGCTTAAAGTAAATGCTATTTGACAAAACATGTATGATAATACAAAATATTTTTAGATAGCTGCCACCACTGTGTCTTAGCATATGTACCCATTGCAATCAGTATATACAATGTACATAAAGTTCACTGTCAATCCAAATATAATAAATTTTTTTAAATTAGTAAATAATAAATATAAAAATCTGTATAAAAATGTTAAAAGTATTATTAAAATATTATCTTTTTGGAATAATACCTGATCGCTACAAATTACTTATTTTTTTCTTAGCATAAGCTTATGACAAATACTATGTACTCTAATATTATTAATATAACAAGCATACAAATTCATTTTTTGAAAAAAATTAGTTTCAAATAATTTCTATCAATATATCTTAAGATAAATGCCGCTACAAGATGATATCAGCACATATGTGTATGTATATAAAGATTACTGTTAATCAATAAAAACTTTAATAAATCAGTAAATATTAAATATAGAAATCAATGTTGCAATGTACTAAAATCTGGTTATTTGTTAAAAATAAAAATTAAAATTTTTTTTCTTATTTATTTTTTATTTTTTTTTTTTGAACTTAGGCAGCCTCGCCAGCACTTTTATTTAAAATTATTGAATTTGCAACCAAAAACAAGTATTTATTTAAATTCTAAATCTGACATCACCCAACATTTCGCTCATTTCAACGAATTTTTAGATGTGACCTGCTGCACTGTTCCAAACTTAGTTTGAATTAGAATGCCTTATCATAACTGCCTACTTTTTAAACCTCCTTCTCTTAGCTTCCTGAGTAGAAGTAATCTACTAGAAAAAAAAACATAACAAGAAATAAAAGGGAAAAAATATAAAGGGGGAAGCTTCAAACTCTAAACAAAAAACCCAATAAGATCAAAATGAAACAATAGAAAGAAAAAGAAAGAGGCAAAAAGCTGCAGTACATAATAGCATAATGCCACTAAGTGGCATAAAAAAACAAAAGAAAACTCAAAACATAAAAGAAAATCTAACACTAATAATAAAAATTATATAGTACTGCGCAAGGAAACGCCTCGCCAAAGTACTATATGTACATAAAGAAATAAAAAAACGTTCTGGAATTTAGTTCCACAGATCTGCCTACTCTACTGTATCACGTCTCATTACACGTCCATTCCTGTTTACCACCTTGCATGCCTTCTTCCCGATTAGGATAGGAACAACAATGCCGATCTTTTGGAGGGGGTGTGCCAGATTTCCCACATTTCATCAAAAATTCCAGAAAAACTGCATCAAGCGAGAATATGATAATGGGTATACGGTTGAAAATGTTCTTGTAACCAAAAAACCTTAGAGAGAGTGTTGAAAAACTCATTTTTTCAGTTCACCGCCTAGCCAAGCTGGAATATCTTCGTCGACGAAAGAAAACTTTCACTAGAATTTCTTGTACCAAGGGCACCCACTGCCAGTTATCTTGCACAACCGACGCTTCTGGCTTACGTGTCGAATATATAAAGGAGTCCCCTTATTATAGGAAAAGGTTGACCTTTATAAAAACCAATATTAGTACCAGCTGCTTCGTCTTTTACTAAAAAATTTTTTGTTTTTCTTTTGTTCGGCGATTTGTACAAGTGATCGTTGGAAAGAGTTTTTTTTATTTGTTCTCTTATTTATTAATACCTTATAATTTATTTTAATAACTTATAATAAAACCATAACAACTTTCTAATACAGTATAGTCTTTTTTTTTTAAAAAATTGTAAGTTGGAAATTTTGACCGAAATTTAAATATTAGCCAACTGGCCATTGGCTGTTTGCCAACCAATTCATATAGAATACAGATTGAATAATTGAATTCAGATTTATCCCGGTTCAAGTTATATACAAAGTAGTATTCAGATTTGATCTGAATGGCCTTTAATTAAAGTATAGGATCAAGGTACTACCTTTGTTAACTCTTATAAGTGATTAATACTGCAGTATAAGTGAAGCTACTATAATTTAAGCTTATTAAACCTAAAAATAGTTTTTGTCTTATTATAAATCTTCATTTGATGACTAATTCACAGACTGTATCAATCATTTATTTAATGCTATATTTTTTAGAATATTATTTTATTATTTTACAGTTTCTATAAAACTCATGGGTACAGGAAAATAGAGTTACTGGCTAGTTGATTATTATAAATTAGTAGGTATTAAAATTTGAAAATGAATGGAGGGACATTGGAACATTTTGGAACTGCTTATAGCAATAAATATGATGACAGGTATAATGAGTTAGTTGCTCCACATGTTTAGATTTGCAAGTTGGTGATTAAGATTGTAGATATGACTTAAATATTCTCTTATTGTATATACAATTACACTAAAGCTTATATGTGAAACCTTAGCCAGAATCCACCTCTTTGAAACTGGACAAATAATCAACTGCAACTATCCAGGTACATTAGGACAATACAACTACAGGAGTTCTCAGTAATTGAAAACAGCCAGGTAGTGTATGATATAATAATGTAATCAAGAATTACAACAAACAATTATGTCTTTTATGCCACTTAGGCCACACAAAGTTGATTTTTTTCATTTTGCATTACATGGAATCTGAAACATGGTTTGGTCAGTTGGTCAGTCAGTTTTTTTTAAAAAAAAAAACATCTTAATGTTTATTTATAATATAAATGAATGTAGTTCAAAAAAATTGATATTGATTATTAGAAATTAGTAGGCATTAAAATTAGAAAATGGATAGAGGGATATTGAAACATTTTGGAACTGTTTATATTGATACCAGATTATAATGAATCAGTAACCCCACACATCATATAATCTACAATGGCTTAGTTGAAAGAGGTATTTAGATTTAGCAAGTTGGTGATTAGGACATTGGTATGACTTCTACTACTTAAAGTATTCTTGTCATATATGAAACATACTAACACTTATACATAAAACCTCAGCCTGGAGCCTACCTCTTGGGACCAAAACTGGACAAACAATCAACTACAACTATCTATTATAGACAGGAGAGTCAGACAATACAACCACAGGAGTCCTCAGTACATCAAGGAACAACTGAACAGCATAATGGTATAATCACATAAACAAGAATTACAATAAACAATCATACCATTTATGCCACTTATTATTTTATGATATATATAATCACCGATATTATTGATATATAGTACTAATATCTCTCTTATTTATTAAATGATTGAAAAGACTTTTAAAACTTTTCAGTCATTTAGATAGATCCAATATTGGTAACTGATATTATATCCGAATCGATGCTATGCCACCTCGGCCACCACGTGTAGCTGGGGTACATTCAGCGAATTTTCAGAGGTATGATAATATTGTGATAAATTTTATTCTAACTAGCAATAAAAACTAGCTCTCAGAATAATGGTACAAGGGGTCTTCATTTGATATTCAACACCGATAGAATAGACTGTAAGGATCATGCCATAAGTGGAATCCAGAATGGGCTGCTAGCTGGCCGACCTGTTCCGGACCTATTAATAGTCCCTGACGAATGATGAAATAGTTTCATCATAATGTTGAAACCATTTTAACATACAACTTGGGTAATTATTTTAGAACCTGGGCCAATTTTATATATCTGCCATACAAAAATAATCATCCACTTTTAATTGACAATAATGAAACTCGTGATGACATATGTAACGAATGACAAATATATGACGAATCATAGAACAATGTAATATATAGTATTTTGACATAATAATGAGAAAAATAAAATATGATTTTCTTTTAAAAAACATGAAGGCAAGAATATGTAAATTCTTGTACGTATGAACTTTCGCAGCCATGCGCTGCGAACTACCCAAATTCAATACTAAATTCACCAAATGCAGCTTCCACTGACATAAGTTGCAATGCACCAAATAAAAAGACTGCAAAAATGCACGAATTTTGAATAAATAAATATGTTAGCAAATAACTCTATACCACAATGAACTCATGAGATCCTACTGGTTCTGTGCCACATCATGCGCTGTACAGCTATCCCTAATATACTAAATTTCACTGCCTTAATAACATCTATAAAAAATAAATAAATAAATAAATAAAAAATAAAACAACACACCTAATCAACTCAATCCAAAAAATCTTCCTAATGCTAAAAGAACAAATGCGCGCGAAAAAAAAAACAAAAACAAAAAAACAACAATATACAAATGTTGATCGTACTGGTCCTGCGCTGCGTCACGCGCTGCGCAGCTATCTTATTATAATATCACAATAACTTGCATTGTTTGGTTCAATCTCTAATGATTTTGTCAAATCTATAAGCGATTCGTTATATTTTTCTCTCTTATAATAGATTTGGCCGCGATAATATAGTGCAGATGCATTATTTGGCTCTATTTTTAATGATTTAGTTAAATCACAAAACGATTCATCATATTCCTTCTTCATATAGTAAGTCATGCCACGATAACTTAATGCAGATGCATTATTTGGTTCAATCTCTAATAATTTTGTTAAATCCAAAAGTGACTCATCATATTTCTTCATCATATAATAAGTTATACCACGATGATTTAATGCTGATGCATTGTTCGGCTCGATTTCCAATGATTTTGTTAAATCTAAAAGTGATTTATTATATTCCTTTATCATATGATAAGTCATACCACGATATCTTAATGCAAATGCATTATTTGGCTCGATTTCTAATAATTTTGCTAAATCTAAAAGTGATTTCTCATATTCCTTCATCATAAAATAAATTATACCACGATAGTTTAATGCTTTTGCATTATTTGATTCAATCCTTAATGATTTTGTTAAATCTATAAGCGATTCGTTATATTTCTCTCTCTTATAATAAATCATGCCGCGATAACATAATGCAGATGCATTATTTGGCTTTATTTCCAATGATTTTGTTAAACGCAAAAGTGATTCATCATATTCCTTCATCATATAATACGTTATACCATATTGACTTAGTGCTGTTGCATTATTTGGTTCGAGTTCTAATGATCTTGTTAAGTCATCAAGTGATTCTTTATATTTATTCATTTTAAAATACGCTATCCCGCGTAATAAGTAAGCATCAAATTTATATGGTTTTTGTTTTATAGCTGAATCTAAATCTTTAATTGCTTCATAAAGTTTATTACATTTGGTATATGCTTTAGCCCGATAGTATTGTAATGAATAGCTTGTAGGATAATGTTCAAGAATTTCTGTAAGTATATTAATAGTTGTTTCAAAGTTTCCTAATTTGTATGCAATATCCGCTCTTTTTCTATAAAGAAATTTTGGTGGCTTAAAAATATTTCTTGTTGTTGAAGTTGTTACTGTTGAAGTTGTTATTTTAACTTTTTGTTGAGATTTGAGTTTAGAGAGATTAATTTCTTCATCACTACTGTCATGAGAAATATTTTCACTGTAATCTTGAGTAACGTTAATATTGTCTTCGGGTAAATAATTACGAATTCCTTGATAAATTGCTGACTGTGGCAAGTTAATTACAGAATTTAAATTAATTATTTTCCGACAAAATGGACAAGTTGGTTGATTAATAATTTGTTGCAATGTTTCAGAGCTTATTAAATGGTTACAACATAGTAAAATTTGAAAGTTTTTTGAAATTTTACAAGTTATTAGACAAGTTAATTCTGTAGCGACAATCTTTGAAATAAAATTATAACTATTCGCTGGATTAACTTTTCCTTTTTCTTTTAGATCATCTACAATATTTTTGTTAGTATCTACTAATTTTTCATCTTGAAAGGATTTTTCACGGATCGTTTCAATCATTTGGTGTAATTTCACTGAATCTAAATCTGAAAATTGTCTACGATTTTCAAAATCATTTTCAATAATATCGTAAAATAACATATTTCTTTTTGACAATCTAATTAGAATTTCTAATGCCTTAAATCGAATAAAAGACGTAGGCGCTTTTTGCAAAGTTCTAATGCTAAATAATAACATATGCCTAAAGTTGATTTCTCTTGGGTTTTTGCAATTAATGTTTGTGCAATATCAAGAGCTCCAAACCATAAAGAATGTGGAAATGCAAGCGGCTCCATTCCTAAAAGATTATTGACAAAATGCTTCTTATTTGTAAAAGATTCAGATTGAGATATTGGATTTGTCCAACTTTTTGATACACAATACCATAAACATTCAAGTAATAGACTTTCACCATATTTTGAAGGGAGTGAACATTCTTGAAGAAAATTTTGAATATTAAAATAAAGGTCAAGTAGTGTTCTCCATTCATAATACACGATGAAATTGGATATTTCCAAGTAAAGGCTTCTTGTAAATTTTTGAATAGTAATTCTACACCATTGTCTGTAGGTAAATCAGAACCATGTAAAATTCCTTTTTTTACACCAACTAATATAACGCGAAGAAGTTTTTTTGCTCTACGGCATACTTCTGAAAATTTAGTCTCATCATCTCTCATACAATGAAGGGTATCTCGTAAGTGTAAAAGCAAAAAATCAATATTGTAATTACGTTTTCCGTTTTTATAAACTTTACTGCCATTTAAAATATCCAATTCTGATGATGTTGTTGACTTTGATGATGGATTAAAATTTTCAAATTGTGTTTTAAAAGTTTTATTAAAGCCTTGTTCATGGACTCCTGTTGACCGAAAATGCACCTCAGCAAATTTTCCTAACTCAGTATAAATTTTTTCTCTCAAATTGTGCTGAATCCGAATTTCACTCTTGCAAATTACTTCTATAAGAGCGACTAAAGTGCGAAGATGTAACTCTAGCTCAGAAATAGCTTCAATGCTGTAAAATTTAAATACGGATGAATCGGCTAATAATTCAAGAGAATCAACTAGCATTTTATGTGATATATTATTATTTTCAATGACATTTTTCAGTGAATAAATATCATGAATGCTTGTCCATTTTTTTAAGTTTTCAATAAGATTAGATGAATTCTAATTTAAAAGATAGATTAGTAGGTGTTGTCAAGACACTGGGTTAATCGGTGACATATAAATAAAAGCACATGTATTGACTAGTTTCCCACTTTCGATGTAATGTGCCGCTTTTTTGATTAGAAACTAGTAATACGCATGCTTCCAATTATTTAAAATAATATAGTTATAATAACCTCAGAATTGTTCATCCTATTATGAAGTATCAAAAAAAAAAAACTAATAAAATTAAAGGAATAAAAAATAGGCAAGCCTCTAAAGGTATTTCGAAAAAGTGTTTACAGAAACGAATGATGAGCGCATAGCCGCTATTGCATTTTTAATGGCATACAGAGCAAATAAGTAAATAACAGGATATGCGCCATAATTTTAGCAAATTGGGAATTTTTATTCTATCTGTGGTACGATTCATTAGATGCAGTAAAGTATGAAATTCTGCACTAAAGTAGTGATACAAATCGAAATCGAAAAATTGCAACTAATCGAAAAGTTGACAACTAATCGATTGAAAAATTTTTGGCAACTTATATTAAAATCGAATAAAATCGAACAAAAACGATTAAAAATCGATTAATCGAAAAGTTGACGACTAATCGATTGCAAAATTTTTGGCAATTTGTATCACTACACTAAAGCTTCACAACAGAATTATTTATTTTGTGCAATGTGCACAATACACTTTCTTATACGGCTGTCTTATTTAATATATAATCTAGTGAGTGTCTAAGTATATCTCATCTAAATCAATATATTCTTTTTGATAAAAAAAGGAAATAATTAAATGAGCATGATTACGGTGTAGAGTAAGCTTGTTGGTGAAACTAATTAGTTTCACCAAAAAACTGGTGCACCAGCAAAACACTCTCGGTGCACCATTGAAAATTAGCTTTTTCTATAACTATTAGTGCGTTAGTTTCACCAAAAAACTGGTGCACCAGCAAAGATTAGTTTCACCAACAAGCTTAGTGTAGAGTGTCCAGAATTCCGCTTATATATACTATTTCGCTTGTCAGTAGTACTATGCAAATCAAACTATATTTGGTATAGAAAATACTAATATGGGTGTGGTCAATTAAAACAGCCCATTTTTGCATATATCTTATCATTTGTTTTGATTTTCGGACTGATCCGGGATTAATCAAATTTCACGATTTTGATTGGCTAAAGTTAATATGTGACTATCGGGTAACCTCGTGATGTGCTGGCTCTACGCAGCTTCATGTAATTTTTCTTTTACATTTTTATTATGCAAATCGACTTTCATTTATAATTGAAAAATGTAAATCATGTCAAAATTTATATGAATCTAATAAAAATTCGTTTTTCAAAAAATTGTAAAAATGGGCTGTTTTAATTGACCACACCCTCATAGTCAGATTTTTAATTAACGCACTTATTCTCGATTTTGATTGGCTATCAGAATTTTACTAATGAAATCACAGCCGCCTATTAAGTAAAATTGTTCCTGGGCCAATTTCACCATAATGCGAGCTTACTTTTTTTTAAAATATTTCTATTTTTGTAATGTAAAAAGTTAATTCTGGCCGGAAATTAATAAACAAGAAGGCCAAATTTTTGAAGATCCTTGACCGTTAGTCAATCAAAATCGAGGATCTGCCGTGCCAATTTTGTTGCAGCTATGGTTAATTGTGTTCCACAGATGACCACCGCGTGTTTCCAGGCTCATGGTACTGATCGATATGCAGATCCAAAAAAGTTCGAACCTTTAAACGAAGATATCTCGACAAAACCTTTCTATTTGAATTCTATTATTCATAAAATTCATATATAAAAATTTTCATCGAATTTAGCCAGTAGTTGTCGAGATATCTTCGCTCAAACTTAGAGAAAAAACAAACCGCCTATCTACGCCAAATTTTTTTCTAAATTTGACGACAACCATCTGACTAAATTCGATGAAATATTTTTATTAAAAGTAATGAAACAATAGAATTCAAATAAAAAGGCTTTATCGAATCTGGTTAGTTGGGTGTCTAGATATCTTCGTTCAAATTTGGCATAGCTTATTTTGATAAACGTTCTTGTTTTCTTTAATTTCGGGCGAAGATATCTCGACAACTGCTTGATTAAATTTGATAAATTTGGTTTTGAATTCTATTAACCATAGAATTCAAATAAAAAATGGTTTATCAAATTTGGCCAGATAGTTATTGAGATACCTTCGCTCAAATTGTTGAAAATTTTTATTTTGACTGGGATCTGCACGTCGATCAGTATCAAAATAGTAGGTGCAGGACCAATGTTTTGCCTCACAGTCGTCAAAGCAAATCAGCCGATATGTTATCATTATTGCTCTTTCATAAGTTTTGGGATATCTAATAAAGAATTGACTGAATGATTTTTTGGCTGATTCGATAAGTTTGTGATTTCGATAATGATTGATTACATAACGGCAATGATTTGTATATTGTAACCTGGAAAATTTCGACCTGCGGAAATTTTAATTTATGGTGCAGCTGATCTCTCATGATTAACCATAGCTGCCGCAACAAAATTGGACTGGCATATTCTTGATTTTGATTGTTTTACTATGTAAAAAAGCATGTGACGATCCTGATATTTTTTTTATATCTTCTAGCAATAGTTTCTCAACAACTATTCAATTAATATTATTGAATTTTTTTTTATTTGAATTCTATGAGCATGTAAAATTAAAATAAAAAAATTTTATTGAATTTGACCTTAAACAACCTAGTTCTGACCAATAAAATTGTTGAAATTCAAATTGCTAATCCTTCTTCAAAAAAAATAGTAAACAATAAATACTATTTTAAAAATGTTAAATCAAAACAAGTTAAACACTTCCAAGTTCTTAAATTTTTTTAAATTTATTTATAAAGAGTTATAGTAGATTAAAGTTATTACATTTTCTGATATTCTACTAAGTATTATAGTAGAATTATCATTGTTCTGCCAATTGCTTTGCTTATATGCTTATTGTATTGTGCAGTTATCATAATTTATATTTATCATAATACATATAGTGCAGCAGTGTATAAAATCCATATACACAATGTGTTCATATGCGCATGTTTTTAAAAAGTTTCACATATTTTTGGCTAGAAATGTGCACAGAATTCACATACTTTTGGGCTAAATAGTGCACCAAAATTATTAGTAAAATTAGAAAATGTGCATATAGAGCACACTATGCACACAATTTATTGTATGCATATTCAGATTTATCTATATAAATTTAATTATAACAAAGCTATATAGTGCACAAGTTTTTAAAATTGCTCACATAAATTATGTGTACAAGATTCACATACTTTTGGGATCAGATTTTATACACTGTAGTGCAGGACACCAAAAGCCATATATTTTTAATAGTAAAATTTTTAAATTAATATAACTTCTTAAACAATAAACTAATACAAAAAAAATTTATACAATTAATAGATTTTGGTTAAACTATGAATTTTATAAAAAATTTTTAATTTTTAATTAGTTTTGAATGTGTAATATTAAATTAAAGTTATATATAATTTACAAATTTGGTGTTTAATATAAAAAAAATAAAAATTATATATATGTTATTATCTAATAAAATTAATTTAGTTTAGTTATACAAATTTAATTAATTAAAAGTCTAGATTTATATAATACAGCAGGCAAAAATTTGGCGCCTATATATGTCTTTAGGTGTTCTGCACTGCAGTAAGAAATATTGGTTATATGCAAAATAAAATAATTAGGCCAGCTAAATATAATTTTAGAAATTCTGATATTCTATTTCTTTGAAAATATATTACTGAAAGCTTTTTTAATAAAAGAAATTTTACTGAAATTCTGGTATTTAATAGCCCAAAAAAGGTACAAACTAATTTGCAGACAACTATTTCAAAAACAAAGTTAGTAGTTTATGTTGAGTTGATCTGATTTATACAATTTTGTTTAATTACAAAGACATCTTATTGGGAAATTTCTTTTTTGAAGAATATAAAAAAACACTTTTCAGAAAATATTCTTTTGAAAAAATATTTTTTAGTAAAAAGGCTTCAAAAAAATTTTTTGTCTAGAAAAAGGTATTTTAAGAAAGGGTTTTGTTAGTAAAAAAGTCTGTCAAATTAAATTTTTTAGAAATTTAGATTGTTAGAGAATTTGAAAAAAAATTTAGTCTATCAGTAAAATATAAAAAATTACTATGAATCACCACTGGTGATCATTACTGATGATCTACAATGCATAAAACAAAATAAACAAAACAAACTAAATAAAAATTAAATTTCTTTAATATTAGGGTAAGAGTAAAGGTAAGAGATTAGGATAGAGCTTTGTATATAGTAAAATTTAGTAAAGAAATTTTTTTTTGCATAAAAAAAGTAGGTTCATAGGCAAAATTTTAGGTTAGAAGCAGTTTTAGGAATTTTTTAAAAATTTTTTGTTTTTTTTGTTATACAAAAATTGATCTACATGTTACACCTGATCCTGAATTTTAATTGGTAATTGAACACCAGTAATGATCACTGGTGGTGATAAATAGCAAACTTCTAAAATATATTGTTAAAAATATGTCTTGTAGGAAAAAGTGATTTGGGGAAAGTGAAAATCAATACAAATTTTTATATTGGAATTAGTATTTAGTATTAGAATTAAGGTTTAGAAAAGTTTTTATAAATAAAGAAATTTTTACTTAGAGCATAGCATATATTAATTAAATTTGCAATTTTTAAGATACAGTTAATACTTTTTATACCAAACCCTCTAGTCCGGCCAAAAAAAAGTTTACTATAAAAAATTACTATATTTTCTTAAAAAACCATAGCTTTTTTATACTGAACTATTAAGAAATTTTAAAATTTTGAGTCATTATATCCAGAGTTCATTATAATGAGATTTGTTATATCCAAAGTTGACTATAATACAATAAATCCAATATAAATGATAAAACACTAAAGATATGCTTTAGTATTTTTATTAAAACCTCTATATAATCATAATTTTAATTTTGTTTAAAAGATATGATTATAAAAAGGTATAACTATTATAATAGTACTTCTGTATAATCACAATTTTGAGCCTGCCCAAAAGTGTGATTATAAAGAGATATAACTGTATTTACTTAGTACAGTATTGGAAAGCAAAAACTATCAATTTTTTTAGCATTATTTAAAGTTTAATAACTTTACAACAAGGAATTATTTTAAAAATCCCTCTTATGATATTTGACTGACCACATAGATAATGCAGATATCCAGTGAATTAGTTGAAAGTCAGGTGGGAAGTAAAAGATTTTAAATAGACAATTTCTGTAGTTGGGTTGCAGATATAGCAGCTAGTGTGGAACCTTCAGGTGGTCCACTTAAATTAGATACCAAAAGTGTATGTGTGGCTAGATGTACTCTTATCTATATAGAATCCAGATGTATAAACAAATAAAGTATATGCCCCAAAACTGGCACTTTGAATCCTAAAAAAAAATAAATAAAAATTTCTCTTACAAATTTATTTTTGTAAACTACAAATTTCTAAGACAGATTTTTGATATCTTGCTTTTTAAAAAAGTTATAAGGGTTTAAAGTTCAGCAATTTTTATAGTAAATCAGAAATTTGGCACAGAACAATTGACCAATCAGATTGAAGCTTGATCATGTGCAAGTAATTTGATTGGTTAATATTTATTATTAAAAATTGCTAAAACAGAACAATATACAGACAGATTAGAATTAGCCAATCAGATTTTGTGTTATATACAATATTAACCAATTAGATTTTGTGTTATATACCTTAAATTTGGTGCACTCTAAAAAAGATGAATGATTTTTGATGTCCAATACTGTAGCATTTTTGAGGTTTTATTTAAAGAAAATAATTTTAAAAGTAGCCAAATTTGAATAAAAATTCTGCAAAAATGTTATGCATCCAAATTTACAAAAACATTAATACTCAACAAGTTTCTAATATTTTTTTTATAAAAATTAAGATTTGTCAAGTCAAAGATATGTACTACAAGTTAATTAGCAAACATTTTTAGTTTAGCATAACAGAATATTTTGTAAATAAGTATCAAATTATAGATTAATTGCTGCGCTAAAATTGTTTATATTAAATATATCTCTATGAGTTCTTGATCAAATCCAATAAAATTTTTTTATTTGAATTCTATATATTTGTAGAATTAAAAAAAAATTTCATCAAATTTGGTCAAGAACTTATAAGGTAATAGGACTTATTGTTAGAAATGACCCTATTGTTAGAAATCTTTAATTTTTTGTCACAACACACTATAAAACAAAATTTTTCAAACAATTCATATGAAATACAAATATATAAGTTAGAATATATCATATTGTATAAAATTATAACCATTTGTATATCCATAGAACCATATTTACCACTCTAACAACTTTTGAAGCAATTACAAAAGACAAATAGGCTGATTTACAAATTTGATAATAAGTTTTGATCTACTGATCCCTTTTGGATGATTTTGCTACCAAAATGTTTGTCTCAATGAGACGATTCTAACAAGCCCAAAATTGTTAAAATCCAATCACAGGATCCCAAAATCATTACAATTTTGTTCTATTTTATTAGTAAATTATAGTAATTTAAAATTTACTAATAAAATTGTACAAAATCATGATGATCTTGGGATCCTGTAATCAAATTTTAACGATTTTGGGCTTGTTAGAATTGACTTATTGAGATGAACATTTTGGTAGCAAAATGATCTAAAATGGATCAGTAGATCAAATTTATTATTAAAATTTGTAAATTAGCTTATATAAAAACAAGATAAAGTAAATATTAAACAACAAAAACTTTAAGAAATAAGAGCAAAAAAAAGAACAAAGAGCAGCAAAAAAAAAACAAAAAAAGAAAAATAAAATATAAAAAATAATATAAAAAAATTTTTAAATTTCTAAATTTTTTTAAAATAGTTAGATTAGATTTCTAACAATATGAGCCAATAGTCAAATTTAACCAAATTTTACAAAGTTTTAAGCCTATTAAAAAAAAAATTTTATATATGAATATAATACAATTTATATTATTTTTTTCACTTAGGCAGTTTCGCCAGTATTTTATTAAGATACTAAGTATATCGCTATATTAATACACTTGTTTACTCCTAATTTGCAAATCTGACATTACCCGGCTGCTTTAACGGTGCCCAAGCACAACCTGCCGCACTAATTTGAAGACAGATCTAAAAACTAGAGGCTATGTTAAACTAGCCTAAGTGCCACACCAAAATGGCTTCTTCTCTCCTTCATATTCCTTTAACTAACAAGGAATTTACTAAGGACAAATAAGGAGAGGGAGTAAACAAAAAAAAAGATCAAAGCCAAGAAAACAAGAATACAAAAAGAAAACGGAACAAAAATGAAAAATGGAAGAGAAAAACAAAAAAGAAAAAACTACATGGTATAGCACGAAGGCTATCTAACGAAAAGAGAAACAAAAAACTAATAGAAAAAAGAAAAGAGAAATACACTATTATAACCCGTGGAAGGTTGAATAAAAATTATATAACAAATGCAACTATTGTATATCTCTATTATAAAGCAACCTATAACCAATATTTTCTTCTGACTATACGACCAACCTCGGATATTCCTAAAACTATCTGACTGAGCTACATCATATAGAGTAGCACCGAAATCGTATTCGTAAACAAACACGTCACGTGGTTGCATTCTACTGGGTCCGTCCGAATTTGAAAAAGTAAACACTGCCGATTGTTTGAAGGGGGTAAGCCAAATCGCACTTTTTGTCAAAAATCTTGAAAAAACGGCAGAAAGACGAAAAAGATGATATAAAGGAATCACTTGTAAGAAATTTAAAGGAGAGTGTCGAAAAACTTATTTCTTTGTTGTTCCCATTATATTTTCACAGATTACTTCGTCGACGGAGTAGAAATGTTTTAACTCCACCAAAATTTTTTGTACAAGGGCGCCACCTCTTGCTAGTTATCTTGTACTAAAACGCTTTTGGCTTGCATGCTGAATATATCAAAGGAGTCCGCAATAGTTAACCTTTGTAAAAACTGTAGGTCCTGTGTATTTCTATTCACGCTCTAACAAAAAACTTTTTGTTTCCTTCCGTCAGAAATTTGGACCAAGTGATTATCAGAAAGAGTATTTATTTATTTTTTCTACAATTTATATTATTAAATAATAAATAGATAATAAATTTTATATATAAAATTTTATAAAAATATAATAACAATTAAAAAAATTTTAGATGAAGCAAAAAAAAGTTTTTAAGAATAGGTACCATTACCTTAGAAATATTTTTGATGAAAATTTTTTCATTTTCAAAAATATGTATTACATGCTGAAATTGTTTACAAAACAAATTGAATCTAATTGCAAAATGAAAATCTAAATATCTCTATTAATATTGATCTGTTTGGACTAAAATTTTTATAGTAGACTCTTAAATACTTATGAAATCTACTTATATAATAGCATTTTTAAAGGTTTATTTAAAGAAAATCTTACTGAAAGCAGTCAAATTTGAGCAAAAATTTGCAAAATATAGTTAAATCTTCATAAATCAACTTGTAATAGGGCTTCAACGGACCCAAACTGAGGCTGGGCTTTAGGCAAGTCTGAGTCCAGTTCGAATTTTGAACCAGACTCAAACACAAACTATTTTTACAACTCAGTCCGGTCTGAGTCCAAATATCAAACTTTGGCTTGGTTTGAGTCCGGTTTGAGCCTGGTCCGAAAGTTTGAGTCTGGTCTGAAAGTCCGAAACCTAGAGATGGGTTTCATGCATGCACATGATTCCTCAATTATATGTATGAATGTGCATTAATGCACATGTTTCTGAATCATGCGCATTTTATCCTATCAAAATTTTATATAGAAAAATTAAATATAAAATAAGTATAATTAACATTCTAATCTATCTATATACTTCAATTCTGGATCTGTTCAGTTTAATATTTTTGATTGGTCACATCCGTAAAATGTAACCTAAATGTAGGAAAACTAACAGAAATACATAAGATGATTATGACTATTATCATAGTAGAGTAATTATTATAACATTCGAGTATTAATTATATAATTTTTCAATGCGCTTATTAATGCCTTTAAACAACACAAAAATCGTGATTGTGAATTTTTCAAATTTATTTTTGTTGTTTGATTGCCTAATATTTACAAACTATTTGGGCTAAAAAAGTTTACAAATATGAATCCTTTTGTATAATAGTCACAAGTTCGAGAATAAGTGCAAGAACAAGTACAAAACATAACAATTGCTCTGCTATAGATAAAACATATGATTAATAAAAAAAATAGGGAATATACAGTATTAGCAAATATCAATAAAAAGTTTCATTCAACCAATTAGATGATTGATTTTTAGAATTTTTGGTGTCGCCAAGATTATCTGATAATCGACTAGTAAATCATAGTTTTATGTCAATCTATTAACCAATCAAATTACAGTTATGTTCAAAAAGTGATCAATGTGCTAAAACTAATATAGCAATATAAGGTTTCTCTTTGCAATACTTATTTTAAAAATTGGAATTCACCAATAAAATTAAGCTACATATTATCTGTTATTGGAGTAATGAGCTTTGTGACAAACTTTTTATAGGTTAGCTTATACTAATTCAAAGTAAGCCAATACTGTATATTGCAATTACTGGTATTGTAAACAAATTTTGTAATAAAATTTTTTATAAAAGCTTATGATAAAAATCACAATAATTCTAAACAATTCAAATATAATCAAAAAAATGAAACATGTGAAAATCTAGGTCTAGAGCTGTAAATCGATTCTAAAAATTAGCATCAATTGATAATTAAAATCATTATGCTTATTATTTATATTCAGCCATTTTATAATTATTAGTTCATTGTAACTTATTAAAAATTATAAGGCGTATTATTTTTAAGCTTATTGTTTTCAATAATAAATATAGCTTTATATTTTTTTACACATATACTTAAAACGAAGAGAATATTTATCAAAAATTTATTCATTTAAATATTTAATATAAAATGATTATATATTTAGAATCGATTCTAAATCTTAGAATTGATTTTAGAATATTTAATCATTTGTAAAATTGATTAAAATGATTATACAGAATGAGAATTGATTCTAATTCGATTAATGATTAAAACGATTATTATAGAATCAATTTACAGTCCTACCAGGGTCAAATGGGTTAGGTTTAGGGATGGTCTAAAAAAAAAATTGTTGTTGCAACAAATTAAAGATCATAACAACAAATTAAAAATTGTTACTTGTTTTTTTTTTTTTTTTTTTTTTTTAAGTTTTTTTTTACATTTTGTACTGCATATATTTATGATCTATGCCAGATTATGGATCAGATTGGCATAAGAAATTTTTTATTTTTTTTTTTATTGCTAATCCTGGGACCTGGACAGGTTCGCGAACTTTGAAACCGACCCAGACCAAACCTATAATTATGGTTGAGTCCGGTCCAGTTCGGGTTCAGTACTTTAGATTTGGGTCCGAGTTCAGGTTCAAAATTTTCAAAATTTATGTTTCAAGTCCATGTTCGAGTCTGGGTCAAGTCGGGTCGGAGCAGGGTCAAATGGGTTAGGTTTAGGGATGGTCTAAAAAAAAAATTGTTGTTGCAACAAATTAAAGATCATAACAACAAATTAAAAATTGTTACTTGTTTTTTTTTTTTTTTGTTTTTTTTAAGTTTTTTTTTACATTTTGTACTGCATATATTTATGATCTATGCCAGATTATGGATCAGATTGGCATAAGAAATTTTTTATATTTTTTTTTATTGCTAATCCTGGGACCTGGACAGGTTCGCGAACTTTGAAACCGACCCAGACCAAACCTATAATTATGGTTGAGTCCGGTCCAGTTCGGGTTCAGTACTTTAGATTTGGGTCCGAGTTCAGGTTCAAAATTTTCAAAATTTATGTTTCAAGTCCATGTTCGAGTCCGGGTCAAGTCGGGTCGGAGCTCTAACTTGTAGGGACAAGCCTTTAATGTGCATTTAAGGAGGTTTGCATTTATAAAGGTTAGTGTAATATAAAAAGTTATTTTAAAAAACATGCATTTAGCACTAATAACATTTATAGACAAGAAAAATGTGCATTTAGAGAGGTATTGCATTTATAAAAATTGCATTTATAAAGGTCTAACTGTATTATGCATCTGAATTTACAAAGATATCAATATTTCTACAAGTTTTTAATATACTTTTATAAAAATTGAGATCCTACAAATCAAAGATAAGATGAAGTGGTGTATTTTGACAAAGTTAAAGTTGTTAAAATGAAAACTTTTTTATTTTATTATAAAAAAATTCTAATTGTTTGTTTAAAATCAGTACATAATATTAAGTAAAATTTTATTTAAAAATAGTAATGTTGAATACTGCTTTGGACAGTAATAACTGACTTTATATATCATATCATAAAGTCAAAATTTAAGGAGGTGGGGTATTGTGATGAATTGAAGATATCTTGTGACGCAGTAGTCAGGATCGAATGATTTTTATACTATTCGTTTCATCTCAATAAGACGAATCAAATGGCAGTAAGATCACCTAATTCTGATCACTAGATAACAAGATATGACCAAATATATGATGTACAAAAAAAGTTTAAAAAAATCTCAACAAAAGACAAAGTTGGTTATATCTTGTGACTTAGTGATTAGAATTAAATAATTTAACTACAATCGGTTTGTCTTATTAAGATGAATCGAGTGATATAAAAATTCACTCAATTCTGATCATTATTCTACGAGATAATCCAATTCGTCACAATACCCCCCTTCATCAAAATACCCCACTTTACCTTATGCACTACAAGTTTAATTAGTAAACATTTTTAGGTTAGCATAACAGATATTTGTAAATTATTATTGAATTGTAGATTATTTTGAAACACTGTTACAAGCGGTATAGCCTCCTTAATATACTACTAGCAACATAGCACATGGCGACAGAGATCTTGTAAGGGTCAGAGAAGATATAAAGCAGTGTAGAAGTGGAATGTTTCCTCATTATGGCAGTTCAATATATTTTACTCAAAGAACAGGAGTGTATTTAGTTGGGCAAAGATATATTTTATTTAAGTACGTTACAAGACTTTGCTACAAGACTATCTATAGGTTTCTGTGCCTAAAGAATTCCTATAACTAAAGAATTGCAGTGAACAAATCCTGAAGTTAAAGAAGAGTAAAAGCTAGAGTTTATATATTTTTTAGAAAAAAGTATAAAAATACAAAGATAGAAAGGTATAAAAGTATAAAAGTATAGAAGAATAAAAGTATAAAAGTATAAAGGTATAAAGGTATAATAGTATAAAAGTATAAAAGTATAAAAGTATAAAAGAATAAATATGTTATACAAGTGTTAATCTATTATTATCCAATTAACTATTAATCTGTTTCTAATAAACTATAGCTCATTTTAATCATAGAAACCTATAGAATCTAATAGTAATAAAATTAGAACTTCATTCTATAACATTTTCATCCCCTTTAAGAATGAACTCCGTGAGTTCCTGAATCTAATAACTTTTGAAAAATTATTAAAGAAAATTATACTATCTGATTATAAAATTCATATCTGTATCTAGTACTCCATTAAACTCTAGGTTCTTTGATAGTTTCTTTGCTTGGTTTTAGCATGTAATTAATTTAATAGATGTGGCTAAGTTTTGAGGCTGAAAAATAGAAGTTTCTATTTTGGATTCTATTGTCTGATGTCAACCTAGAAATTCACCTCTTCCAGAACTTCAGGAGACTGCTGATTATAGTATGACGACTATAACTTGACAGCTTTAGGGTTTATGGCGTCCAAATGGGACTTAACAAAGAGGTTTTTGAGTGATTTATGTATTAAGGCAAAGAGGCAAACAATTAATAGTATATGAGGATACTAAGAATTGTATCTTTATTATATTCCAGTGTATGAAGATACTGCACTTCCCAGAGGGCAGAAAGCAGTGTATTTATAGAGAAATTACATGTATAAATTATTACAATAAAGATATACTAATTCAATTTAAAAACTATTTATAGTACTAAAGGTAATGCGAAACTAATAGATATGTTATATATAAAAGATATAAAAGATATAAAAGATATAATATAT
>QKWP01002837.1:20584-46713 GCA_003550325.1 Gigaspora rosea | reverse complement strand
TATATAATAAAATATATAATATTGATTAAAATATATTTTTAATTAAATATAATGTTTAATAATAATAATAAATAAAAAATATAAAATTTTATATTTAATTGCGAAACCTTGTGAAAATATGCGAAAGCATGCGAAAATCTGTAAAACGTTTAAAAATAAGTATATAGTATAATAGTATTGTTATTCCTGATTTTTAATCTGATATCTATCGATTATTACCAATTATTGTCGATTACTATCTTAATCGATAGCCCTCGTCATGGGGGATTTAAATTGATTACTATCCAATAATGATAAAAATTGATAGTAATCCCTGTACAAATTTTGGTGATGTAGTTCCAGTGACCTTTCTAGTTCTAGTGATCTTCACTGGACCGGTCCAGCAACAACACTGATTTATGGCACTTGTCGCATAGTTTTTCAGATCACAGTAGGGCTTTGCAAGTATACAAGGGATTTGTTTTGTCGCTGAAGCTACCCATTTTGGTGCTTCACTGTTAAAGTCATCTTTTCTAATATTTTTTTTTTGTCAGTGTTTCTTTTATTGTTAGTGTTATCTAATTAGTATACTTCCTTTTGTAGTACTTTCTTGTCATTGGCGCTTCTTTTGTTTAGTTTGCTAGGTCTGTTATTAGTATTTTTATTTCTTTCTTGGTACGTATTAGTCTTTGAATTTCGTTTTTCTTTTGTTTGGTTTTTTTTTGCCTTATTAGTAACTTTTCTTTGTATGGTATCTCTACGGTGTTCATATGGTGTTTTTGTAGTATGCAGTAGTGTCTTTATGCCGTTTATGCAGTGGTGTTTTTATAGTGTTTATATGGTCTTTTGTGTGACGCTTTTTACAATCTGTGAAAATTATTGAATTGTTAAAGATCTGTACAAAAAAATTAAAAAAATTCTTTAACAGCCATCAGATTTGCGCAAATTTTTATTAATTACAGTTTTAAAAAATTTGTACTATATTTATTTACCCAATGCTAGATATTATAATTTAGTTTTTAGCAAATTACTATAAAATTTATCCAACTTTTAGCAAATTTACTTGATTTAGAGGTAGCAAAAACATCTAAATTTATGTAGATCAGTTATAACCTATATGAGAGATGTCCAGGTCCTATTTTATTATTTGCTAAATTTTACTAATTAATTTTAATTTAATGCATTAAGTAAACTTGTTTAGCACCTATAAATATATTAAATCAGCAGAATTATTTTTATTTTATTTGAAATTTGGAGAAAAGTTGCTTAAAGTTAACTTTTTTGTCAAAAATCTAAAATTATGCATCTAATATCTAAATTTCAAGTAAAATAAAACCAATTATACTGTTTTGATGTATTTTTAAATGCTAAACATGTTTACTTTGTGCATAAAGTTAGAATTAATTAATAAAAATTTGTGAATTATAAGATTTTATAGAATTTTATTAATAAAATTCTATAAAATCTTATAATTTACAAATTTTTATTAATTAATTCTAATTTTATGCACAAAATAAACATATTCAGCATTTAAAAATACATCAAATCAGCATAATTGTTTTTATTTTACTTGAAATTTAGATATTAGATGCATAATTTTGGATTTTTGATCAAAAAAGTCAAATTTAAACAACTTTTCTCCAAATTTCAAGTAAATAAAAACAATCCTGATGATTTAATGTATTTTTAATTTCTGAATAAGTTTATTTAGTGCATAAAATTAGAATTAATTAGTGAATCATAAGATTTTATAGAATTTATTAATAAAAGTCTATAAAATCTTATAATAGGATCCCAGACATTTCTCATAAAGATCATAACTGATCTGTATGAATTTAGACATTTTTGCTACCTCTAAAATTAAGTAAATTTGCTAAAAGTTGGATTATTACATATAAATTTTATAGTAATTTGCTAAAAACTTAATTATAACATTCAGCATCAGGTAAATAAATATAGAGCAAATTTTTTAAAACTGTAATAGCTATTAAAACCCACTTTTGAATATATAAAATATGTAAATTTGCTTTTGTATATGTAAAACCCCTTTTGAATATATAAAATTTATAAACCCACTTTTAAAATATAAAACCTGCTTTTGAATATATAAAATTTAGAATGAAAATGAAAATCTTAACTTTGAGCAAAGATATCTTTGCAACTGCTTAATTAAATTTGATGTATGGATTCATAAAATTAAATAAAAAATTTTCATCGAATTTGATTAGGGTGCTAACATTTATTAGGTAATATTTTAGGGGATGGGGGTCAAGAAAAATCTTACCTTAGTTAAATTTGATTGGCCAAAATTCTATTTATAGATCTTACCTGGAGGTGAGGAGGTAAGCCCCTATAGTAAATGGATATTAGGTCATAAATATACCTTTGCTTATACATGAGAACAAAAGCATTTCGGGTTCTAAAACCCAAAATTAAAATTTGAAGACGAAATTGTTTTTGACCTATTTTACTTGAAAGACGAAATTATTTGATACTTTTTTTAAATAGACAAAATTATAAGGAACATATCTATATAAATTTATTTGCTCTTCTTTATAAAAAATTTTAATTTTCTCTAATGAAGACGAAATAGGCCTTTTTCAAAAATCAATTTCGGTGGCATCACTACCTTTGCTTAAAGTTTTAGAAAAAAATCAAAACGTTTATTAAAATACAAGCTATGCCAAATTTTTTTAAAACTTTGGGCAAAGGGTATCTATGGATACATAGAATTCAAATAAAAAAATTTCATCGAATTTGATTAGGTGGTTGCTGAGATACTTTCGCTCAAGTTTTAGAAAAAATCAAACCTTTTATTAACATTAGCAAATTATATATACGTAATCTTATGTAAGATATTACGGCCTGTAATATTATGAAAATTTTACTATCAATGCAGTAAATTACGCAATATATTACCTGTTACACTATATTACGTTAATATTACGGCTATTATTTCGAAATATTTCGAAATATATTACAAATAAAAAAAATACAAATTACCCCCTACAGGGGTCGCGTACTCATGCAGATCAATAAACTAATGCGCATAGGAGGTAATATTTTGATATTTTCGCATTGTTTCGCAATATTTTGCAAATTTTTGCAAATTTTCAAAATTTTTTAAAAAATAAATAAATGATATACATATTCACATAATCATGCTTTTTTACAGGTTTTCGCAATATTTTGCACGGTTTTGCAATTTAATATAAAATTTTATATTTTTTTATTTATTACATATGGGCGGATATTGCGCAATGTAAATCCAAATATGATAATACAGGATGAGATATGAAAATAACCAATTTTTATTGGATATTAGATTGAACTATTTCCTTTTATAGTAATTTTATCAAACGGTAATCAAACAGTAATCAAACGGTATCAAACTAAAGATCACATAATAAATTTAATTGGCTAATTAAATTGTTTATATCACATTTGTGTTACATTGTCGTTACCATTACTGCATTATTACATACTAATGTATAATAAGATTATCTTTAAACCCCCACTTACACCTGAAACATTTCGTAATGAGAATAAAGTAAAAAGTTGCAAAACTATCCAAAATTCACGAACGCCAAATCATAAACCTGTTTTTTATTCTGAAAAAGTTTAGAAGAAATTTTAACATAGTATAAATACAAACCAAAGTATACTAGTTAATGTAACTTCGAATGAACTTGGATCTGAAGAAGAAAAGGTATTAGCAGATACATTTTGCAAGAACGCTAGTTCTTTGAATCTTCAATTTAGCCAAACTGGATCAAAAAAAAAAATATAATAGCGGAAACAATTTGTGAAGACATTACGCCAACTTCTTTAAATTTTAATGAACAAAGTTCGAAAAGTGAAGGTTAGTTTACAATATATTTATTATGAATATGTATATTTTATATATTACAATAATTTAATAAATATTATTTTGTAGAAATTTTGTTACAAAACTTATCAAGCCATAAGAATAAGCGTATATTTTATAATAACTTTCCATATATTAGAGCTATGTATAGAATAGGTAGCAGAGATTTTTGGCAAACTTACAAAGTAATTAAACTTGGTTATTATCCATCCGTTTCAAAATTTACTCGCAAAATAAGTTATCAGATTCCCAACAACTATGAGATTGAAACTAATTTAGTAGGATTAACTGTGAGATGTAAAACCCAATATCAACAAACTGGTAATATTAATTATACGATTAGTTGGGTAAATTCCTATGGTAATACAGTATCAAGCGATAGTACAATTTCTGCAAGTAATGTTGGAGTTAAATTTTTAACGGTAAATATTGTATAAATTAAATAAAAAATATTTATTATATATTGTATTTTATATATTTTAATAAAAATATTTTATAGAATATTTGTAATAAGCCAAATACCCGTATTTCTGGAATATTTTTATTCAGATTTGATATTGATTGTTTGCATAAAGCAAGAATGGAATCTCCTAATCATGGCAAGCATCATTATACAGAATTAAATCTAATTTACAAAAAAAAAAAACGAATTAAGCTAGCAGCAAAAGATTTGAATATTCAAGCAGCAGAGCTTTTTCGTAATCATCAATTTGTTAATTTATCAGGCAATAATATAGTAAGCCTTGAATCAGCAAAGCTTAAGATTGAAAATAAAGATATAACTCTTGATTACCAACTTAAAAATGAAAATCAAGAACAATATTATAGTTCTCTTGTTCGAGTATGTGATAACATGCTAATTTCTTGCGATGGATATCGAAAATTAGCAGCCGTAGATACAAATATGGTTCGAGAATATTTAGTTGAGAAGCAACATATAGACATTAATAATCAAATGAAGCAGCACTTACCATTAGTTTTGTTTAATATTAATGAGCATACGAACGACGATATTATAGAAAATATAGATTTAGACAACACTAAAATAGAAATGCTATATATAGATCGATTAGATCTTTATTAATGGTTTTAGTACCAGTTTTAACTACGTCTAATCCGGTTGTTCTTCGTACTGGTGATAAAATTAATATCAAAATTGGTGGAGACGGCCGAAATATTAGTAAAAAACAAAGTCATATAATACTTGCAATTAGTATTTTAAATGAAGGCGAAGCAGTATTAAGTCCAAATCATGTATATAGATAAACGGTTATTATTACTATAATTTGTATTTTTATTATTTAATCTAATTTACCATTTTATTTTAAAGCATTTGTTTATACATTTGCAAAGAAAATTACGATTCATTAAACTGTGTTTATCAAAAATTTACTAAAGAACTTGAAGAATTAAAAGGTATTGGATTTGTCGATAATTTAGGGACCATATGGCCTATAGAATTTTTTTTTCAGGTGATTGGAAGTTTTTAGCACTCGTATTAGGGCTTAATGCAGCCAATTCGAATTATTTTTGTTTGTTTTGCAATTGTCATGAAAATGAACACGCTAATATGGAGTTAAATTGGAATAATGGTTCGAATACACGGGTAAGATATTTTTACTAGTATAAATAAATTTATTTAAGTTATATAATTACGATTTATTAACAAATAGGACGCAAGCATTTAATGCTTTTTGAGATTATTGATCAAAGCAATTGGATACCTGATGAACTATATACCATGTTACATATAACAGATATTTTATTTCAATGTGCCTTTTATGAACATTCAGAAGATCGAAAAAATTTTGCTAAAACAACATGCCAATTAATAATTGCTGAGATGAAACAAATTGGAGTACATTTCGAATTTTTTCCTCCTACAACTAACTCAAGCCCGTGGACGTGGACTTCTTTAATGGGCCCTGACAAAATCAAAATATTACAACATTTTCAAATATCTAAATTTTTTAATTTGGATAGAGGAAAAGAAATAGAGCATCTTTAGCAAGAATTTTACAGACTTTACAAAATAATGCGTCAACAAAATTTAACCAATATAGAAATTGATACGTTTGAAATTGATACAAAACAATGGATTAAAGATTTTAGTCGACCTACAATTGGAAAATTAAATTCACCAAATCAACAGCAAGGGATGTATTCAAAAAAAAAATATAACACTGTATATGCATATGCTAGTTCAACATATACCTAAATTTATGCGTGATTTAAAAAGCAAAGGATTATCATTACGCTTATTTTCGACTTCTAGTTTAGAAAAAAAAAATCACGAACATGTAAAAACTATTGCTTTATTTAAACCAATTTTTTTATATAATTTATTTCTATATTTAATATTTATTCTATTTAGATACGGCTTTTTTTTCTGGAACAACAATGTGTGGAGGCAAAATTCATAAACCCGTAGTATATGATATTATGGAATATGAAAATCGACAAATATATTATCAGATTCATAATATTCCTACAACTTATTCACGTGAAGTTGTTAAAATTAAAAATTAGATTTTTAAATAAATATATAATTCAATAAAAATTTTATTTACTTATTCAGAAATAAAATCTTGAACGTCAATTTTAAATGAACAAGTCATTAAACCACAAAACAAAGGATAATGATGCTTTTTGTATACATGTTCTTTCCAAATAAAATCAACTTGATATGTCCCAATCTTATTTTCCATCAAAACATAAGCAACCGTTCCTAATCCATCTTCTTTGCTGCCCCATTTATCGTTATTTAATAAACTTCCTAATTCTTTATAACCCGCGCTTCCACTAAAACTAACTATATATTTTTTTTGTGATGCAATAAAATAAAATGTAGAAATATGGCGAAATAAAGTAATAAATAATCCTTCAGAGAAAGGTTCTAGTTGAATTGTTTTTCTTTTAACAACACTTCGACCAAACTGGAGCTGTTTTTTGACTTGAATAATAAATGCATTTCTAAACTGTTCAATATCGTAGCTTGAGGGAGCAATTAAAGTATATATATGCAGAATTACTTTATTGTTCTGATGTTTAGTTCTTCATGTTTAAAAAGAGAACTTTGAGATTAATATGGATAACGTAAGTTTGGTGGACAAAGATGGCAAAGATATATTGAAACCATTTGTCACAGTTGTCACGGGTACAGATATAAAAGTGATTTGTTTATACTACAGTACAGTACTATACAGTATTCGTTTATATATGGAGTGCTCCGTATTAAAAGGGCCCATTTTTACAATTTTTTGAAAAATGAGTTTTTATCAAATTCATGTAAATTTTGACATGACTGATATTTTTCAATTATTAATGAAAGTCGATTTGCATAATAAAAAATCAAGATAATGTAAAAAGAAAAATTACATGAGGCTGCGTAGAGCCAACACGTCACGAGATTATCCGATAGTCACATGCCGTCTTTAACCAATCAAAATAGTGAAATTTAATTAATCCCGGATCAGACCGAAAATCAAAACAAGTGGTTAAGCTCGATTATCTCAAAATGAGATAAATGTAAAAATGGGCCCTTTTAATACGGAGCACTCCATATATGTTAATCTGTAGATCAATTTTTAATTATCACCTCTGAAGATCCCGAAATCGTCAAAATCCGCCCATATGATTATATTTTAATTATAGGAATAATCTAGACAGTGCCCCTGTGCATTTTGTGCCCCTAATGTACTAATAATTAATTTTGCCTGAAGTTAGAATTAGTGTTAGGATTAGGATTAGGGTTAAAATCAAGATTAATACAGAATTGCGAGAGGATTATTTTTTGTTAGAAGTGCAACAGGGATTACCCTAGTAAAATTTCGAGGTATAACAATAGGGGGCACAAAGTGCATGGGGCACTGTCTAGTCCTGTTCTTAATTATATTTAAAAATTTTTAAACAAAATTACATATTTTATTATTCTACTATTATAAAATGATCCGCCTGTCACGAGTGTCACCTACATTTTTACCAATCATTTTGCATGTGTAAAAATGGGATAGTATAAATAGACACAGATCGCATATCATGAGAAATTCACAATATTGCACATATCTAATACAAGTCAATGCGTTAATGGCCCTATTAGGTTTTTGGAAGTGCCAAACCAAATTTGATGAGTATGACTAAATAAATCTTTATACTATGACAAAAACAGGATTTAAGTATAAAAAAATTAAAATCATAATCGCGATCATCAGAGTCTATATGTAATTGTTGCATTATTTGCATATAGTAAATATAATTGTGATTGATTTATAAATTGTAACGCAAAAAACACAAAACTGGTAAGTTGTGTATGTGTATTGTTATTAACAACTATGTAGTGCACTGATCCTTTTTCGATACCCCATTGCAAAATATCTGGTGCAAAGTACAAGATCTCTATTAATTAAATATAGGAGTTTTTTTAAATTTTTAGACTGCTTATTGTAAATATGAAATGTGTAAATGCTTGATTTTTTTTTTACTTGCGGCACAGACCTGCTGCCGTATAATATACCTGGGTCTTTTGTATTGTAAGTTTTTAACGGGTAGATTGTATTAGATCCTGGTCTTTTAGTCAGTGCACTACAGTATATTTTAATTAGAATAGTAACTTTTTACAAAAACTTGCAACAACAATTCAATATAAACTAAACCAAGTTACTGGAATGCAGGTAGGGTGGGGGGCACAGAGTCTGTGGGCATGCCCCCCCTTGGGCATGCCCCTGGGCATGCCCAAGGGCATGCCTTTAAACTAAAAGGCATGCCTCCGGTATGGGCATGCCTCTAGGGGCATGCCTAAAAATTTTCTCGTGCCCCCTTGGGGTCGTCGCAAATTCACGTGACCACAGCCAATCAAATTATAGAATTTTGATGATTTCTAACGAAGCAAAACAAGAAACAAAAATGAAAAACCTAAAAAAATATCTACCTCAGGCAGTGTTGGACTATGACCTATTATGACCTATATGATCTATATAACCAGTCATAGGTAATATAGTCATCATAAGGGTTATATGACCGTATGACCAAGATTATTTGGTCAGCCAATAAAATAGCTAGATTAGTAGTATATATATTGACTGCATTGATGTATTATATCTCAATTAAAGATTAAGCCCGTCTACTTCAAATAACTAATTCGTGTAACAAATTCAAAACTGGATAACAACCCGGTTAACTCAAATAACTCAGGTAATCTGGTTAAAATTAGTAATCCTAAAAAAAAAAAAAAAAAAAAAAAAAAAAAAAAAAAAAAAAAAAAAATTAAAAAAAAAAAAAAAAAAAAAAAAAAAAGCCGTTTTATACCATTTTTACCCCTCCCTTCCTTTCTTTCTCTTTCCCTTTCTTTCTCTTTTCCTTTCTTTTTCTCTGCCTTTTTTTCTTTCTGCCTTTCCTTCTCTCTCCGGATTTGGATTACAGCTGCTTCATAATTTCTGGGCCACTCTAAAAAAATTTGCCGAAGTCTACTCGGCCAAAGTCGATAAGTTATTGATTTCGGCGATTTAAAAATTTTTGTGATAATATACAGCACATTGTTTGATCAATATTATATTACATTCGTATTGTCAACTCTATTAAATTTTCGCCTTATCCAATATGTATGACTTTACAAATATTTATGGTAAAGACTAACTAAATAAATCCGAATATAATTACTGAATTAATAAATCTTTAATCATTAATCCAGATTTAATTATTAAATCTGGATTTAATCATTAAAGGTATTAACTTTACTCTCAATGACAGTATCGTCAATTATCATGTTGATACACGAGCAAGATCTACATTTCTTACAACAGGTTTCGTTTTTTTTTTTTTAGTCATTTTGTATGTTCTTTATCTCATATATAGTTTATTATTTAGTACATAGCCACTATTGAATGAAGGTCGCAGACGAAAATCTTTAAAAGGATAGATTAACAATATATGATTCCAAAATTAGATTAATCTAAACCTTCCCTAAATTAATCATACATTTTTGAATTCATTCCTAATTTGGAATGTGCAGTCTAAGCCAACAGGTTAACACAGGAACATAATCGCGCGACTAGAATTCGCAGATTAGAAAAATGCATAAGATATGCATTAGAGATTTTAAAGGGATTTTGCGGTCAAAGCCAACTGGATTGATGCGGAAGACACAATTATAAGCTAGAAAAGTACGTTAGATATTATGAATAGGTTGTAAAGAAAAGGGATTATGCGACCAAAGCCACTAGGGTCTAAATTAGAAAAGTATATAAGATATTATGAATAGGCTGCGAAGAAAAGGGATTATGCGGCCAAAGCCAAGTGAAGTGACTGGGGCAAAAAACATAATTGCATGATATTGTAAGTAGGTTGCGAAAAGAGATTATGCAGCCAAAGCCAAGCGGGTCTGCGCGAAAAATAATTGCGTGATTAAGCATAAGTTTGAAATATCGAGAATGGTTATAAAAAAAAAGGAATTGTATTATATAGAATTTAGATCGTTGTAAAATGTATTTAAACTGTACTTTTTAACTTTGAATAAACTTTACAATTCAACTTGTCTATTAAATAAAAAAATTTAAATCGTTCTCTTATATTAAAAACTTTTTTTTTGATTTACATCATATTAAATTCATCACGCATAAATAACTACAAATTATTATCATCATAATTAAATCATCCTCTTAACAATTATCGCATTATTAAATTCGAATTAAGTCTCTACTTCTCTAAGAAAATCGTTATATCATGAATATTCCTACTGGATTTGCTTTGCCACTCCCAACACAAGGTTATCGCTGGAATGGTTTTTATCGTTCTGAAATGAAAAGAACCGGATCTGGGAATAGATATACTGCAAAATGCAAGCACTGTTTGGTTGAGCTAAGTGGCAAGCCTGATAGACTTCATCAACACGTTCTTCGGTGCAATGATTGGCCTGCTTCTGAAAAAACTGCTTATATTCAAAAAATTAGTGAAGAAACTCATGCATCCCGTAAACGTACCTGTGATAATGATAACACATCTGTTGAACAAACAAATGAACAAGTGAATGATGATACCGAACAGTGGTCTTCTACATCTAAGCCTCATCAAGAAAATATACTTAGTTGGTGTACCCGAACTCTGTCCCAGGCACAATTAGAGTATTTTCATCAAAAACTCCTAAAGATTATTATCCACGGAAATCTTACTTTTCGCTTTGTTGAAAACCCGTACCTGCAAGATTTTCTTCAAGAATTAAATCCTTCTTATCATCTTCCTTCTCGTGATATGGTTAAAGGACGTCTTTTAACTAAAATGTTTTCTAACCACGTTCAAGAAAAGCTTAGTACACTTTCATCTTTTACTGACCTTACTATCTCTCTCGACGGATGGACTGATATTTCTGGAAATTCAATATTCGGATTTATGGCCCTTAAAGAATGTCAAGAAATTGTGCTCGATATTCTTGATTTATCTGCACATCGCCATACTGGAGGTTTTATTAAAAATAAAGTGCAAGAGGTCTTAACCGCAAATGGCATCAAAATGTCATCCGCAATTGCCTGTGTCACTGATAACCCTTCGAACATGAACAAGATGAGGAGATTGCTTAACGAAGAATATCCTAATATAGTCCCTATCCGTTGTTGCTTGCATGTTTTTAATCTAATTGTTAAAGACATTATTAGCTTTTCTGATACTATTACAATTTGTAAAAAAAACCAAAAGATTGTTAACTTTTTTAATGCATCACATATCTGGCGTCGAGCACTACAAACTTGGCAAAAAGAGCATAATATTAAGCATTTTTTAAGTACGTTCTGCGAAACCAGATGGTATTCGCTTGCCAAAGTTTGTATGGGTGTATCAGCCTATGAAGAAGGCTTTCGACATTGTCTCTTGTTGAGTGAAACTGAACACCCTACGTATCCTGAAATTGAGAATACTACAGTTAAAAACATCATTCGTGATAGGTACCATTTTGCCGATAATGATATACTAACAAAAGTAATCAAACCAGTTGTTGACGCCATTGGAAGGTTGGAATCAAGTAATTCAACTTTAGCTGACATTTTTAAAGAACTTATTAATATTCATCGGCAAATAACCCAGCTTGAGGTTCCAATCGTTGGCTTTAAAGCCCACACACTCGCAGTTATTAACAAACGCGCGAGAGAATTTGATAGTGACATTTTTTTTGTTGCACTCTTCCTTTCTCCAGCACACAAACGAGTAGCCATATCAAGAAAAATGGATGGAGAGAATATTATTCGTGCTTCGCTTGAACTAGCTAGAATCTGGAATTTTAACAAAAGAGATGCAGGACTTCTACGTAACGAATTAATTAATTATAAAAACAGCGATCCTCCTTTTGATGATATGTCTTCCTTCATTCCTTCACAATCACCACGAACATTTTGGACTGAATTTACTGGAAATGCACCAATCTTACGCCGTTTTGCAAAGAAAGTCCTCGCTATTGTCCCTCATGGAGCCGCCTGTGAACGACTTTTTTCATTGCTTGGAATAGTCAAATCAAAAGCGAGAAATAGATTAACCCCCGACAGTCTTTCCATACTTGGACAGCTTCGAACTGAACTAAAAAAAGCTGTACCCACTAAGAATAGAAAGCCTAAAGCTGTTTCTGAATCTTCAATCCAGGATGATGACAACGTTGACATCTTTTTTGACGATGAACAAGAAGAAGGCGAGCAGATTGATGTGAATGAAGAACTAGAAGAGGTAATAGCGCAAGATGAAATTTCTGTTATAGAAGAATTCTTCGATATTGCAGCGTTTGAAAGAGATCAAGAAGCTCTTACCGATTTTTTACCCCAGATTGGTGCAGAAAGAAACGACCAGCCGGTAGAAGAAGAATGGTCCGTTAACGATATTCTTTATATGTAATTTAAAATTGTATTAGTTTTTGTTTGATTTATCAATGTAAAATTCAAACTGTAACATATAAGATATTCATTTATTCGTTTTTAAAAAATAAAGATTATTATTAATTAACTAAATCCACTGAATAAATAAAGTCGAACATGAAATTAACTTCCCTAACAGATTTAAAAATAATTTTATCGTTCAAAAATTTTAAAATCCCTAATAAAAGCCCTGGGCAAAAGAGGTCGCCTTGAAAAAAAAAAAAAAAATTTAAAAATCTAATTGGCACGTGTCACTCTAGTACGTATCATGTGACGAAAAGTTTAAATCAGATTTATGTTCCCGATAGTAATGTTCGCAGCCGAACGAACTGATAATGTAGTAATTTTCAGTATTATGTTCAACTTAGCAATTTTTTTTTTAAAAAAAAATTGCTTAGTTGAACGCAGTATTTAAATTGGGCACAGTTTTTAAAAATTTAGTTTTGGCTTTGAGCGCAGTATGTAAATTAGGCACAGGTTAAAAAAATCATTAGTTGTGCGCAGTATTTAAAAAATTGAAGTTTGTTTCAGTAAATCGATTATTATATATATACTGCATGCATAATTTACAAATTCATATCGCATAAATTCTGTGTTCCTGATTCAAGGGGGCATGCCCGGGCATAGAGGGGCATGCCTCTAGCCCGAGGCATGCCCATAGGGGCATGCCCAAAAATTTTTCCATGCCCCCCGCCCTAAATGCAGGTAAGTTCTGTAAAATTTGTAGTTTTTTTTTTTACTAATCGAATTTTAGTGACATGTTGTGGTGCATGAGCTATTATTGTAGTTGTCGCCATTGCTAAATCGCTGTTTGCTGGTGCCTTCGCCGGTATAATCAGTAGAGATTTTGTTTTTTGTCGATTGATTTGTGGAGTCTTAATTTTTTCGTTCCTTTTTTTGGTTTGTATTACTCACGCAAAATAAGTAAAATGTGCTAATGTGTTGGGCTTAGTGGTATTAAAAAGCACATTAATGTCTAGGTAACACGTTAACGTGTCATATATTAAATTCAAATATATATAGAAATGAATGAATCTGACTTCAAACGAGAAGTTTTACTAATTTAATTTAATTAATTAAAAATCTTTTTTTGCTATAATCTTGCACAATACCTGACATTAATCTAACAATAGTAAGGCTTCTATTGAAGTGTGGATAGACTGGTCCAATTAACTAGGATCAAATAGAGCTTTAGATTATATCACGATATTTTAATATGAAGTTACAGTATTAAAATCTATAGTTAAGGTTCTTAACGATGTTATATGATCATGGAGTTTCTGAAATCAATCATGGTAATTTAGCACAGGATAACCCAGCTTTTGTTTAAAGGTAAATATTACTTTCGAGAACTGGAATAAATGGACTTAAAAGTTATAAATTGATCAAATCTTAGCATGAGTATTAAATATTTAATATTTTGAATTATTGTTGACTTCGAATTTCACAATTTAATCAAGTTTTAATTAACTGCTATTTCCACCAATAAAATTCAAATGACCCAATGACCGGCCATTGGTCATTTGAATCATCCGGGTCATTTCAGGTCATTTGCTATCACTAGACTGGATATAATGCTGTAGTCAGTAAGATGTTAAAACTGGATGTAGTATGATTATTAGGTTCGCAATGATAAATTATACATAGCATAATAGTTGAATTTGGGATGATAAACTGAATATAATATAATATGGATGTTAAAACTAGATGTACCATAATGGTTTATTCAAGATATGTAGTATAATATATAGTTAGATTTTGGATGTAACATGGAATTATATTTATTTGTATTTTTTTATAAATAATAAATTGTATAATTTATAGTTGTTTTTGGGACATTCAGCAAAAAATTAACTGCCCGAATATTTGCCGATTCAGTAAGTTTGTGATTTTGGTAATGGTTACTGTCGAATCAAAACTTATCGAATTAGCAAATATTTAGTCAGTCAATTTTTTGCTAGATGTTCCGGAATTTAGTAAAAATAGCTGTAAGTATTTATCTTATTTTAAATGCTTCGCTATTAGAAATTGTTTATTATTACAGATAAAGTGAAATAATAAATACAACTGTCTTATAAATTCTGGAACATCTGACAAAAAATTGGCCAACTGAATAATTTTATAATAGAATTTATAATAATTTCAATAAAACTAACTTTAATTACGTACTATATGTTACTGGAATAGCTAGCGAAATTTGTGAAAATTTTAATAATAATATAATTTGAATTATGAAAGGGGAGATAGATCTACACACACTCACATAAAGTCAGAGAAGTGAATTTATTAATTTCCAAAATATGGGTACATAGAATATACAGAGAGAATACAGAAAGTAACAGGACAAGGGTGCCTGCCCTACAAAGGAAAAGAGGATATATGGTAGAAGGAGGCGAAGAGAAAAACAAACCAAATATGGTGAAAAAACAAAAGAAGGTACACACAGACGAAAACTTCGTTAAGAAAAACAAATCAAACGATGAAGTAAACAAAAAAAACCAATATAATAGCAATAATGATAAGCTGTTATCAGAAGCAGGACCAATATATGTTGCGGTTCCAAAACCTGGTCAAACACTTTTTACTAAAGAACTTAGCTGGAGCGAAATAGTTGAACAAGAGCTTGAAGCTTTGAAGGACGTTATGAATAGGTTAAGTAATACACAGGGAAGCGATAAAAATCTGTTTACTCCTCTATTGATAGCAAGTGACATAGTTACAAATGTACTTGAAATTCCCAAAGTGAATAATGAAACTAGACAACAGGTTGTGCAGATACCCGGAGTAGAGGTAACTGGTGAAACAGGAACAGAAGACACAACGAGTAAATATGAAGCTTGATAATGATAATGAACTGGTGAGTAATAGTCAGAATGGGAGTCCTGTAACTCAGGACAGAAAGTGGTCCTCCTTGTTTTTCCCGCGACCACGAAGAGGACAGTTAACATATTCGATGTTCTCATCAAGAAAAACGATTAAGACGAAGAATAACTTCACATTAATAATCGACATCAGTGGAATACATTCCTCTTTCAATGAGATTATGGCATCGCTTTTTGATTTAGCAAAATATGATATCAGTGCGGCAAAACAACACCTCACTAGAGGCAAACGCACTCATCTGGAAGTGACATTCATCGATGCGGAAAAACAAAAGTACTACGCCGCGAAAGGTCTAACTATTCTAAACCGCACATACTTTGGCTACATCCCTATGGATAAAAGAAAGTCTTTTCTACTAATTAAGTGCGGGAATGTACCACTAGGTAATAAATCAAAGATCTCAGATGCATTATTCGAGGCATTCGAGAGAGTAGGGCCTATTGCCTCTATTAAGCCGCTGCTAATCGAGGGGACGCCATATGACAGATCAGTGGATTATCGATTTTGAAACTACAGACGACCCGGAATTCGAAAAAAAAATTCTGAGATTCACCCATGTGTGAGATAATAAGGTCATCACCGAATGGCGCACAGCGACCAAAGTGTGCTACTTCTGCGAGGGTGAAGGCCATATAAAGAAAAAGTATAAGCAACTTTAAGACTCGATTGAGTTAAGAAAGGCATATCGGGAATACAAAAAGAGAAAATATTTGGAACTCTACAGTATCTGGAACACTGGAAGTGACCAACACAAGGCACAATTCCCAAACAGGGAAACACCTACAGAGGTCAACAAACAGAATCTGGTAATATAGCATAAAAAACAGGCTCAGAACACAAATATCATTAATACCGAAACAGGTATGATTGACAAGGTTGGGGAAGAACCCACCCAAAAAGAAGGTGCGAACACAAAGCTCACGAATATGGAACAAAATAAGCAAGATGAAACTCCAGAAAAGGCCACACAAGTAGTAACAAATAGTGACACCACAGAGAAAAATGATATGGACCTTGAGGTTCTTACACAAATATTAACAAATGAAACACAGAAAACAACTCTTGTGAGAAACGAGTTGTCAGTTTTAGGTTATGGAAGCACAGAGGCTAGTAATATTTCTTCAGAAGTAGAACAACAGACCTCAGCTTCAATTAATGATCCGACAACGGGAGAAAACGGAAACAAGGAAAATGATAATGGTTTTATCACGATTAGCTACAAAAAATCACGTGAACACAAAGGGTAGTAGGAAAAAAACAGGAAACTCAAGGGCATCCTCGTACAGTCAAGCTCAGGGGAGGGGAAACCCTCGCCGAGGGTAGTCACCTTCAAATTCCCTTTTACTAATAAATGTCCTAATATAGTAAGGTTAAAATAGCAATGCTAAATGTAAAAGGGCTGAACGACAGAGACAAACGTGATAACACACTAGTTTTACTTAAATCATACTACTTAGACTTTATTATGTTACAGGAAACAAATTTGAGAGACGAAAACACTAGAAACTTTTTAAAGGCACAGTGGAGCTTTAACTCCATTTGGACAGAAAAGGTTGCTATCCTTGCAGGTTGTAAGGAGATAAAGTTTAAAAACATAAGAACCTCCCTAGAAGGAAGAGTAATATCGACAACCTGCACATATAAAAGACAAACATACAAACTAACAAACGTATACGCTTCCCCGAGGCCGAACGAACGAACAATATTCTGGCAAAACTGGGTCCCACAAAGAGAGGACGATATGATTAATATCATAGCTGGAGACTTTAATACAAACATTAACCCAGTGGTCAATAGAATTAGCCAAGCCAACTTACAAGGCGACCCTACAAGAAAACAATTGGCAGAAAAGATGTTCGAGTTTATAAATATAGCAGACACATTAGATATAACACCATTCATTACATTCTATCAAAATACGAGAGATAACAACTCTATGGCAACATGTATAGACTACATTTTTGTAGATAAAAACAATGGGCAATTGATCTCGGAAGTGGTAACATGCCATGGGAACTCGGACTACCTTCTTTTGGAATATACTTTACAAAATAAAAAAGTCACCAAAAAAGCAGGGCAGTGGATATTCAAGGAAAGCTACTTAGGAACAGCTTACTCACGAAGGAGCTGTTAGAGAAATTACGGAATAAAAGATTAATACTGAACTGGGACCTCTGCAAAATCAACATTCAATTAATCGTAAGGGCCTTTAGGCAACCAAAGTTACAGGAAAGTAAAATAGCACAACAGGACCCGGACATATCTAATATAGGTCATAAATGATCTGCATAAATTTAGAAGTTTTTGCTATCCCTAAAATCAAGTAAATTTGCTAAAAATTCAATTATTACATATAAATTTTTAGTAATTTGCTAAAAACTAAATTATCACATCTATTTTTATAGATCAAATAATATATATATTTTTGAGTGCTTAACAAATTTTCTTAGAGCACAATATTAGAATCAATTAGTAAAATTTGGAGAATCAGAGAATTTTTTAGTATTTTTATTAATAAAATTATATAAAATATTATAATTCTCCAAATTTTACTAATTGATTTTAATATTGTGCTATAAGAAACTTGTTCAGCACATAAAAGTACATTATTTCAGCATATTTAATTTTATATTTCTTGAAAATATGCCGAAATAATGTATTTTTATGTGCTGAACAAGTTTTCTTATGGCATAATGTTAGAATCAATTAGTAAAATTTGGGAATTCATGGAATTTTTTAGTATTTTTATTAATAAAATCATATAAAATATTATAATTCTACAGGAGATTACGCAGGAGGAGGTCAAAACAGTTATACAAAACTTACCAAGGAGTAAATCTCCAGGTACAGACGGGCTAACGTATAAATTCTATAAAGCTACAGAAGAGGAGGTAATACCGGTCCTTACGTCGTTGTTTAACAGTGTTTTGAAAGAGGGAAGGATGCCTAGTTTCTGGCATAAAAGCTTAATTACCCTTATCCCTAAGAAATCTGAGGAGTTGGAGCTAATAAACAACTAGAGACCAATCTCTCTGGTGAACAGCGACACAAAAATTTTCATGAAAATTATTGTGGACAGGCTGAATGGAATATGTGAACAGATTATACCATCGCATCAACAAGGCTTCGTAAGAAACAGACAGATTACAGATGCAGTCATGGACATTATTACTACCCTGAGAGGGAAGCACAAGCCCAATCAAGAACACTAGATGCTATTCGTGGATCAAGCAAAGGCATTCGATAGAGTGGAACATGAGTATTTAGAATTAGTCCTGAGAAAAATGGGGTTTAAGCCACAATTGATCAATGTGGTTTTGAACCTATTCAAAAATCAAGAGGCATATATAATTAAAGATGGCGAGTTCTCTGAGCCATTTAAAGTGGGAAGAGGCGTGAGACAAGGGGACCTGCTCTTACCTCTGTTAGATGTACTGGCCTTCGAGCCTTTGCTAGGACTTATAGAAACAAACATACGGGGCATACCTGTTGGACAACAGCACTTTAAGTTGGTGGCATATGCGGACGACCTGTCGATAAGGCTGGGGCCAGATTAGATTGGGAGGAGGTAGAGCAGTTGGTTAAGCTCTATGAAATGGCTTCCAATACAAAAATAAATAGGGTAAAGACAAAGCTCGCACTGCTTACCACAAATGCAAGAAGGGTCGCAGCAGGGAAGGTGGCACAATACAAAGAAGTTAGTGAACAGGAAACAATAAAGATCTTGGAATATGACCTACACTTAGATGGCACATCAAAGAAGGTCCTATGGCCACAAGCAATTAAAAAAATGAAGTCATCGATAGAAAAGCTCGATAAAAGGAATCTCTTATATAGAGGAAAGATTTTGATGGCAAAGACTTTAATTTTGTCCAAAATATGGTATGCAGCATATCTACATCCCCTAAAAGGAAGCAAATGGCAGAAATCAATGGGCTGATCTCATGGTGGATTAAAGGCAAATCCAGAATGTTACCAAGATTTGCAATCTTTCAGAAACCCATTGAGGAATTTGGTCTAAAAGCACCGGCTATTAAAGATATGTTGGAAGCAAGATATGGTTGGGGCTAATCACAAAGCAATCCTTCTGGGCAAGAGCTAAAAAAGAAAGAATTAACAAGGCCTTGAAGAACAAGAAAAGTGTAGAAACTCACCAAGAGTTGAAAAGGAACAAGATAAAATCGAGGGGTTGGCCTAGTGAATGGAAGCCATACCTGCTAGCGTGGCGGCATGCAGAAGGCAAAATAAGTTCAAACGAGAACTGGTCCTAGCAGTTACATGAAATAAAATTAGAGAAAACTAATACCACAGAAGTCACGATTAAGAAAGTGGTTGCGTTACTTAGAAGTGGAAAAACCCAGGCCCAGGTTAAGGAACCTGCTAGTGACTTGAAACCACATACCTGGCTGATGCAGAAAAAGATTCCCAACAAAAAATTAGACATTTTATGGCGCCTGTACCACAGATCTTTACCTTTGGGGTACCGGCTGAAATATCTGAATCTGGAACTAGGGGACTGTCCATAGTGCATAGGAGAAACACAATCAATTAAGCACTTTTCGGTTAAATGTAGGATGGCCGAAGAAATATGAAGAACGGTATATAGTTTACTAGATACAGCAACAACAGAAAAACCCCTAGCGAATATGGAAGAAATCTTTACAGCAAAGAATGTCCGAGTGGAGGTGTGGAAAAGAGCAGTTTTGTGGCTTCACGTTAACGCGATATACGAAATATAGTGTATCTACTGCAAAAAGATGGGGGAAGATAATGAATTAGGCTGTGGAGGAGTAGATAGCATGAGAGCTCGAGTGGGAGCTCGCTTAAGATACGAGAGACGTGTGTTGAAAGATATGCTTAAAAATAGCTCAGAAAAACAAAAAAAGTAGTTTAAAGTTATTAAAGAGTCTGATATGTAATTGATGTAAAAGGGTTGGTTCACAGACTCTAGTTTTAAATAATAAAAGAGCGCCATATGCGCATAAATAAAAAAAAATAAAAAAATAAAAAAAATTATGAAAGGGGCACCGCTGGCGCCCCACAAACACTTGTATATTATATTTTAAATACTTTTGCACTTTGTCGCATCTAATTCTATTACTATATACAAAAAACTAGTCCTATACACTTATTTTTGCTCACCTCACAGTTAGCTATTATTTTCGCTTCTTTGTTTTCTATCGTCTTTGCTTTGACTACTTTTGTTTTGGCTATAACAACGTTTCGCTCTCTTTTTCTAAATACTTCAAAGTGAAAAAAAATAAAAAAACATTTTTCAGAAGTGTTGGTATCAACCCACAGTTCCAACCTTTAACTCTTATATAAATAAAAATTTTTTTTAAAGTTTAATGCATTTGCCTACGAATAATATTAACATAATTTTGTGGACATGCATGTCCGTGAAATCGTGATAATATTAATAACAGCCTTTCCTAATTATTTAATCTTGCGGACATGGATGTCCGCGAGATCATGTGATAAATAAGTATACATTATTTATCACATGATCTCGCGAGCATGCGTCATGATGTGATGTAAATTATGCAGTCAAACTGAGATTGATTATATGATAGGTGCGAAATAAATTTAATATGCGATCGATTATGTGATTTTTATTATTGTAATTAGTTTTATTCTTCAGAATTTTTCGGTCATTTGCAGAAAATTTTACCTTGTACTGTAATTTACTGTAGAAGATACCCTTTGATCAGTACTCTCCTTGATTTGTACCAGGTATATTATTGTGGTGTTTTGTAAGAGACAGGCTGATTTACTAATAATATTTTTTTTTACTTATGGGCTAATATATGTTCTTTACAAAAGACCCACACAGTGTACTCTATACCAGTGTTGTCACTTGGACATGTCCGTACTATGTTTTTTGTCCAACGTCCAAGATTGTCCAAAATCATCCAAGCCTATGTCCTATGTTTAACTAATTAATAAAGTAATTTAAAAAAATATATAATTATATATTTTTTTAGGTACTGGACTCATTGGTGAAAAAATCAAAATAGATTGTTTTAATAAAATTTTAAGTAATTTTAATTTGAAAAATTGTTCAAAATGTCCAAAAAACGTCCAAGTGACAACACTGCTCTATACTATACAAAGTACCCGGTAACAAATCAAAAATAAATTATATTCTAACACAATTTGCTGCTTCAAACAGTAGAGAAATTAGTTTACATTACATAATTGAACCAATGTAAAAAAAGAACAAATTCTTTCGTTACGATTTTTTGTTACTGCCATTAAACCTAGCTGCCACACAAAAAATGTGCAAATATTTGGTCTGTATTAAGTAATTTAGGCTGATGATCTTTGAAATTCTTAATTTTGGTCAGAAATTAATTTTTTTAATTTTTTAGCCACAAAAAAGAAAATTTTTTTTAAAAAAATAGGCCTGCTCTATGGTAAAATTGGCTCAGGAACATTTTTTACTTAATTAGCAGGTGCAGTTTCATTAATAGAATTTTGCATAATTTTGGCTTAATTTTTTTTTATCCGCGCATTTTTGTGCAATATCTAGAATTAATGTTACAGCCTTTGACGATCACTAATTATCAATTAATCATACTGGCAAAAAATTTTTTACCACGTAAAATTACAGTAAATCATATAGTGATTTAAGCCGTCTAAGGCAGCTGCAGCTAAGCTGGCTTAGCCGGCTAATCCAGCCGATGTATTGTGATCGGCTGGCTAATGTGGCTAAAAACTAACTATTATAAGAATCCGGTAAATTCTGAAAAGGAACATAAAGTTGGGCCAAATATCCTGAAATATTCTGAATGCAGCCAATAGTTAGCTGTTAGCCAGCCGCTTAGCTGATGATTTAGTCAGCTGGCTAAGTCAGCCGACTGATAAATCACTAAAATCGTACCCGGTATTTTACACAGTAATGTAAGTTCATTCATTTTCTACATCAGGAAGTTTTCGGAACTTACTTTCTGCCACCAAATTATGAATCCGAATGAAGTTAACATACTCCCAACAACCAATCATATTTTATTCACATGATTTATATTTTTTTTTGCGAAGCATATGCAATGCGAAAAATTGTTAAATTATGTGCATATTATGCTTTCGCATAATCCTGGACACCCTAAAGCAAGATTAATTTATTTATCACATGATCTTGCGGACAGCAAAATTGATTAATTTATTTATTGCATAATCTTGCGGACATCCATGTCCGCAAATTTAAGAAGTAGATCGAATTATTGCATAACTTCACGGACATGCATGTTTGCAAAATTATATGTGCCAAATTTTTTACTATCCGGGTGAGTTTTTTTTAAATTAAAAGTTGGGTAGTTGGGTCACTTTTAAAAATTTATATTATAAGAATCAATTTATATGTCCTTATCTAGTGACCTACTGCAGGTGACTTATAGAAAAATTTTTTTATACCATCCAGGTGACCCAGTGACCTACCTGCGAGTGACCCGTAGTAGAAATTTTCTACTATCTGCTGTTAGAGATGGGCAAAATGCAGCATTTTAAAAAATTTCATGCAAATGCGGCATTCATGCAGCATGCAAGCATTAATGCAACATGCATCTATACAAAAAAATTTTTTTTTATTATTTAACATTTAATTTTTATATTCATTAAATATATTTTTTTAATTTTTCCGTTGAAAGTAAAAATCAAAAGTCAATTAATAAAAAGTTTTCCAATACTTATAAAAATTTTGTGGTAAGTGTATTTTGATCTGCTAAATAAGTTTACTTAAACGATTTTAATCGATTTGCTTGGTAAAATTTAGACAAAAGTATGTAGTGACTTTAGTCGATTGTAGGGCAAATATATTTTTTTAAAAAATTTTAATTTTTTATCGAATGTAAAAATCAAAAGTCAATTAATAAAAAATTCTCCAATACTTATAAAAATTTTACAATAAGTGTATTTTGACCTACTGAATAAGTTTACTTAAGTAATTTTAATCGATTTACTTAGTAAAATTTAGACCTTACTATGTAGTGACTTTTGTTGATTATGGGTGGCTTATTTCCAAAACAAAAACATTTTTGAGTTTTTTTAAATATTATAAAATTTGATTGGTCAATAGTCCTATCACTAGGGGAGTCAGGACCTATGTAAACTCTAATCACATAATTTACTGCACTTCTCTAATTAGTAAAATTTTGTTAATCATAAAAGTTTATAGAATTTTATCAATAAAATTCTATAAACTCTTATTATTCAAAAATTTTACTAATTAATTCTAACTTAATGCACTAAGTAAACATCTAAAAATATATTAAATCAGCAGAATTGTTTTTATTTTATTTGACATTTGGAAAAAAGATGCTTAAATTTGAATTTTTTGATGGAGCACTAGCCTTAGATTAGTTTTTATCTTAAGTGCACTTTATATTATTTGTTAGATGAAATTTGTTATGGACAAAATGCAGCATTTTAAAAAATTTCATGCAGCATGCAGCATTCATGCAAATGCATGCAGCCATGCAATCATGTGAAAGTGCCCATCTCTATCTGCTAACCACCCGGGTGAACCACCTGCGGGTGACCCGGATAAGAATTTTTGAAACGGGTCGAAACACTAGACAATAGAAGAAGAAAAATACTAAACATTAAAAAAGCAACATACAGATACAAAAAAACAAAATAAATAAAATAAATTAGTATTATAAGAAGATAAACAGTAATGAAAAAAGGTAGTGTTAGTTATTATTATTATGTTATTTGATATTCTAACACAACTTTAAATAATATCAAAATCGAAATAAATAATGTAAATCAATTCTTGTTTAATCTTGTTTCTACATCTTGTTTTCATTATTAAAATTTTTTGTGTATCGGCATACTAGATATATTATTCACTAACGTTAAACACTGATAGTTTATTAAAAAAAATGAATAATTCAACTGCTTTATCTTCCATCTTATTCTCTAATAATAATAGTACAAAAAACACATATGACTTCGTTAATGGTAAATAGATATTTAATAATTTATATAGATTAATAACATGTATTTAGACCGGTATTAGAGTCTAATTTAGATTGTGTATATTTAGCGGTTTTATTGTATATATTATTAATAATTATATTACTAATTTATATATTTTAGATGGTTATTCTTCTCAAGATTTTAGACAACAATATCCTACTAGTTAACTTATAGAAGCACAATACCAAAGTGGAAATAAAACATTTTATAATTGGTATAATATGCAATCTTTAGGATATTATCCAACACAGTTAAAATTTACTCAGAAAAATTCAAAAGAAGGTATTAAATATCCAATTCCTGATGAGTATAGTGTCGAAACAAGTTTAATTAAAAAACAAATACGATGTGAAACGAAATATCAGTCAAATGGAAAAGTAAAATTTATAGTTAAATGGATAGAAAATAAAAATGAATAGAGCTTAGATAGTGATAAATCAGCATCGAATATAATTAGTTCTTTTTTAAAGGTAAATATATGTTTTATAATATTAAAATAGCTTGTATTAGATAATTTAATTTAATTTATTATAAAATTTTGTTTAGCATCATAATTATTCTAAAATGGAGTTATCTGGTTCACGAATATTTGGATTTGATATTGGTAAATTGCATAATTGCCGATTAGAATTAAATACCAGTATATCTTAAGATCTAATAAATCAGTTTGTCAATAAAAAACAATATCTATTATCAACAATTCATTCAGTATTGGGTCAAAATAAAAGATTTGAACATTTGGAAAACAATCAGGAAATGTTATACGTGATCTTATTAAAATTCATCAATTAACTGATAAAAATAATCGGCCAATAGTTTCTCTTCGAAAAATTACATTAGATTATAATAAGGGTGGTGACATATATTACGTAATATAATTTTACTATACCCCCTACCCCCCTCCCCCTACATAAGAGAAATTTGATTGGCTATTATGAACTTCTATATTTAACGTAAGATTTCAGAGACCCCCCTCTTCTCCTAAAATATTACGTAATATCTGTCACCACCCTAATGAAGCTATTTTTTTAAATTATCAATCATTTGATCAAAAAAAAGATTTAACTAAACTGGATACAATTGTGAAAGCCTGTGATGAATCATTACTCTCCCATGATGGATATCGGCGTTTAGCTGCAGTAGAAACCAAACTTACTCGAGAATATATATTAGCAGAACATAAAACTAAAATTACAGATCTTATGAACAAAAATATTAGAATCGGAACATTTAACATTAACAAAATAAGTAATGAATTGTTAGAGTTTGATGAAGCAAACATCACGAAATATTTTAAGCAGATATATATCGATTTATAATGCATAATCGATTTATATCGATTAAAATTAAACGTTATATATCGATTAACTTGTTATAAATTGATATATATTAAAAATCGATTAATAACGAAAAATAGGCAAGTAATCGATATAAATCAATTATTGATTATCATCGAACTAATCAAAATCGCTATATATCGATCATTGTGTTATTAATCGAGAATTAGCATTATACTTTAATTTGGATACATAAAAAAA